>OZ038392.1:4349996-4387496 GCA_964036045.1 Eutreptiella sp. 'Long Island Sound 2002'
CGCGCGCTGTGCGAAAAGTACGCTCTTTGGGGCCCGTGTTCCCCCATTGGGCCGGTGACCGCAGTCACCCCCGTGTTCCCACACACATGAGGCTGCTTCACATTCTTCCTCAGCCCAAACACTCAGATAAGAAGTTCAACACGGGAAATGCCAGATCGCTGTCAGTTTTCCATTGAACTCTGCTGTCATTGCCCCGTGGGCGCATGCTCCCCCGGTGGTGGGTGGCGTGCAGGGGGGTCACGGGGGAGCTCACTGGCTATCGGGCGCTGTGCGGGCGCTGCGCACAAACGCCCCCACAAACGGCCTCAAGCAACACACGCAGGCCACAGTAAAGACACGGCATCGGAAACCGGGCATGCTGCACCGCGCCTAACCCGCCCTTACGGACGCCCCCCCCCCCCCCTGCCTTCGTCCCCCCCCCCCTTCCCCCCCCTGTTTTCTACCGCATCCGACCCCCATCCACCCCATCTGATTTCTGCTCCCCCAATGTATGCCCCTTGAACCCCTCCTTCCCCCTTTGATATTGCACGGCATGACCTCAAGGCAACATTCGGCACTGGTGCAGTGCAGTTTTGGGGGCGAACTCCGATGGAACATTTTGGATGAGCTCGAGCGATGAAGTGAATGGCTCATGGCCCTCCTTCTTCTCCAGGATTCCCCATAATTCAAGCAGCAGCTGACCATTTGTGCAGCAACAAATCCGTCTCCCGCAACCCTTAGAATCGTCAATGTACTCCCACTCAGAGCCGTTTCAGCGCCGTTGCTGCGCGTGTGTTTGTGTGGCTTTGCTTACACTTTTTCGAAGCACCGCTGGTTCCCTGTGAAATCTTGGCCTGGCTCTCAAATGGACGCATTTGTAGACGTAGTGGCCGGTGCCGTACCTGGACAAGCGGGTGCGTGCGGGGGAGGGGGGGGGGGGGATAGTGGGGGGGGGGCGTTCAGTGGGTTGCTCAAAGGCAAAGTCTGCTCTTTTTGTTTTAGTACGTGGACCTGTTCGAACTGATTTCCGGGTCTGGGTCCCACCCAATGCCACCGCGCAAATGGGAAGATGAGGACGAACATTCAGGGCCGTTGGGTAAAGCTCACACCAGACATTGTCTTAGACTGCTGAGACTACCCGCCAAATTGGACCCTCTGTAAAGCAACCTTGACACAAAAACCACGGAGGTGGTTGTCAGAGAAAATGGGCATAAAAGTAAACAAACTAGTGAAAGAGTTGTAGCATGCCAAGGAGCAATGGGAAAAAAACAGGTGTTTTTGCGGGTAACCTGAAGGTTTTACTTTTCTGGGTTTAGTACTTCTAAAAACAGTACAGCTTTTATACTTCAACTGCACAGCTGTCCCGTTTGGGCAACAGCCCTTCTGATATCCATCGTGAACATTTGGCGGTGGGCGCTCTCAGCAGTCTAAGATTGTGGCGGTGGGGCCCTGGTGGGTCTATCGCTGCCTCGTTTTGACCTGCTTTCTGACCGGCATAGTGTAATGGATGTGGAGGTGGTCGTACCCCGGGTGGACTGTGATGCATCGGGGGGGGGGGGGGGGCGTTGGGTTGCGGTTGGGAGAAGGGGTTGTGCCGGTGCCGGTGTGTTGTGGGATCGTCGCGTTGTGGTCTGTGTGGGGCCTTTTCGCTCCTTTGGTGCTGTGGGGATAGGGCCTGGTGCTGCGTACTGGCGGGGGCTGTCTCTCTTTTTTTTTCTTTTCCGAAGCCAGTCCGTCCCTGCTGGCGCGCGCGTCCGACACCGCTCCCCGTCCCCGTCCCCGCCAGCGCGCGCGCGCGGCCCCTCATAGCCCCGTCCCCGCCAGCGCGCGCGCGAGGCCCCTCATAGCCCCGTCCCCGCCGGCTCGCGCGCGCGACCTCGGGCCCCGTCCCCGTCGCCGTTGGAAAGAGGTGCTGTAGGGGGGGATGGGGCATCTTCCAGAAGTTGACTGATGTAGTCGGTACTGGAGCGGTTGTCGGTGGACTGTTTTGCAGCCAAAACTCTGACCTGACCCCCTGACCATTGCCCATTGACCCGCCATCTCTGCCCTGACCAGCCCCCGTGACCTCCGGTTCCCGTGGCCCCCCCCCCCGCCCGACCGCCGGCCATACCGCCTCCCGCGGTCCTCCCCCACGCGCGCGTTCTCGGGGACCGCGGCCGGCGCACGACGCACGCGGCGCACCGTCTTGCGTGTGGGCCAGCGACCCGGACCCTCGTTTTGGGCCTTTTTGGACCGTGCCCAGGACCCTGTCATACCTCCCCCCCCCCCCCCCCGCCGCCGAAGGGGCGTACCGTGCGCTGTGCGAAAAGTTGGCTGTTCTCCACCACCGGGAGTTCGGTAAGTTCAGAAGATTGAAAGGACGTCATTGAATGGCTGCTGCAGTGGACGGGGCTATAGGGGGCAGAATTTAGGTCCCTGGGACCCATGGCAAGCATCAGATGTTTGAATTTTTGAGTTTAGAATTGATTGTGCATGATTCCGCAGGTGGTTGGTTTTCAGGGTTGTTACCTGGATAATCACCGTAATAATTAGCGCTGTGCCCGCGCTGTGCGAAAACGCCCCCCGAGAGCCTGAGCCCACTGGGTCTTTCAACCCAAGGACCACCCACCCCGCCTGACGTGGGAGGGCCGAGTGGGGCCGGCTGAACAGCACCCGGTGAAGGAGTGACCCCTGACCGGGATGTACGCCTGACCCGATAGAGTCCTGATGACCGCAACCCAAGCCATTGCGGGAGGGGGAAGAGGCCAGAACACATCGGTGGACCTGAGTGCACTGGATGCGTGCAATGAGGACAGTGGGCGATGAATGTCGTGGGGAGCGGGCGTGGCCCGAGCCCAACGCGGACACGGGCACCCGGGCCATTGGTGCCCCGCTGCTGCCGGTGCATGGGTCGTTGGGGGACGACAAGTGCGTTCCGGAGGGGGACGGGGCCGATGCCCATCCGGCGGGTACGGGGGTGCGCACTGCACTGCGCACGCCCCCTGACTGCCCCATGGCCCTCATCACGAGTGCCGTCACGAGTGTGTGCGCCAGATATGTTGTGATGGAGGGTGAGGTCGTTGAAGGGGGGGGGGTTTACATCGGCAATAGGCAGCGGGTTGCATGAGACACCAGCTGAGATTCATTGTAATGCACTACAAGAATGGCACCTAACTCTTCCAGGATGGCTTGCTGTATTTCTTTATCTCCCACAGATGTTAGCCAAGCATGGTACCTTTTTCAAAAATGGAAACCTCTTTCCTTTTTGCAAAAGAAGTAAGAGGTTTCACAATGTTTTAAAAGGCTATTCTAAAAGAAGTGCTTGAAAACCAAAAACGGTACTTCTTCTTAAACAACGTGACCTCTTGGAACCTCTTCCCTCCATAACCTGTACCGTGCCCTCATTTGAGCTTTGTCCACCTGAAGGGTTTGTTCGCGCCTGGAGACAGATGAGACTCCCCCGGGGGAATTAAATCCATTTCTCCCCATTTATATAGGAAGCAAAGCCTTTCTTCCTCAGTTTCCTGCAAAATCATTACCACAGCAGGCTCATCAGCTACCGCTTCGCCGTGACTGGTCACTGTTGTGTCACTCTTTCAGCCTCTGATGCATTGGTGAGCAGCCTCCTTGTGCCTGGTGCCCTCGTTTGTTGCCCGAGTCATCCATTATTTTGACTAATTTTTTTGCTTGGGGTGTGGTCACAATCCATGTCACCCCATTGCCGAGAGGCGGTACTCCTGCACCAAGTGAGGTACCCCCCCCCCCCTTTGTCCTTCCCCACCCCTTGTCCTTCCCCAGGGGGGGGGCTTGGGGACCGTCACTTGACAACCGTCCCCCAGGGGGGGGGCTGGGGGACCGTCTTCCCTGGGGTGGGGAACGACAAGGGGGGGGGGGGTGTAGGTGAACAGGCCTCCTACCTCGTGATGGGCTGCGGCCATACTCAACCTCCTCCACCGAGGGTTGCTGAGCTGGAGACCTCAACAAAGGATGTCCTGAAGTGGCCTCGCCGCCAACATTGGGGGTATCCTTTGGTTCTCGTTTCTAACAATAGATTTGATCTGTTTCCAAAAAAAAGACGCAACAGTGTCATATTGCACAGGATTGCAGAAGTGGTTTGGGCAAAGTCTGCTCGGGGAACCTGGGGGTTGGGCCACACCTATTAAGTGCGGTGGGGAACACGGCACCAACAACGGCACACACCCCACAGCCAGCGACCAAAGCAACAAATACAAAACAACCGGCGCCAAACACGACAGAGAGAGCGCACCCAGCGCCAAAAACAACCCAGAAAGCACAAACAGCGCCAACAGTAACACGAACAGCACAACGGGCCCCAACAACAACACAAACAGTGCACCCACGGCCAAACGCAGTACGCACAGCACACCCAACACATACACAGCCCCAACGCACAAACGGCACCCCACACGATGCACGCAGCACAGCCAGCACCCACAACAACACAAACGGCACCCCACACAATGCACGCAGCACAGCCAGCACCCACAACAACACAAACGGCACCCCACACGATGCACGCAGCACAGCCAGCACCCACAACAACACAAACGGCACCCCACACGATGCACGCAGCACAGCCAGCACCCACAACAACACAAACGGCACCCCACACGATGCACGCAGCACAGCCAGCACCCACAACAACACAAACGGCACCCCACACGATGCAAGCAGCACAGCCAGCACCCACAACAACACAAACGGCACCCCACACGATGCACGCAGCACAGCCAGCACCCACAACAACACAAACGGCACCCCACACGATGCACGCAGCACAGCCAGCACCCACAACAACACAAATGGCACCCCACACAATGCACGCAGCACAGCCAGCACCCACAACAACACAAACGGCACCCCACACGATGCAAGCAGCACAGCCAGCACCCACAACAACACAAACGGCACCCCACACGATGCACGCAGCACAGCCAGCACCCACAACAACACAAACGGCACCCCACACGATGCAAGCAGCACAGCCAGCACCCACAACAACACAAACGGCACCCCACACGATGCACGCAGCACAGCCAGCACCCACAACAACACAAACGGCACCCCACACGATGCACGCAGCACAGCCAGCACCCACAACAACACAAACGGCACCCCACACGATGCACGCAGCACAGCCAGCACCCACAACAACACAAACGGCACCCCACACGATGCACGCAGCACAGCCAGCACCCACAACAACACAAACGGCACCCCACACAATGCACGCAGCACAGCCAGCACCCACAACAACACAAACGGCACCCCACACGATGCACGCAGCACAGCCAGCACCCACAACAACACAAACGGCACCCCACACGATGCACGCAGCACAGCCAGCACCCACAACAACACAAACGGCACCCCACACGATGCACGCAGCACAGCCAGCACCCACAACAACACAAACGGCACCCCACACGATGCAAGCAGCACAGCCAGCACCCACAACAACACAAACGGCACCCCACACGATGCACGCAGCACAGCCAGCACCCACAACAACACAAACGGCACCCCACACAATGCACGCAGCACAGCCAGCACCCACAACAACACAAACGGCACCCCACACGATGCACGCAGCACAGCCAGCACCCACAACAACACAAACGGCACCCCACACGATGCACGCAGCACAGCCAGCACCCACAACAACACAAACGGCACCCCACACGATGCACGCAGCACAGCCAGCACCCACAACAACACAAACGGCACCACCAGCACTGCCACAACAGAACACGTCGCAGGCAGCAACCCCCCCCCCCAAAAAAAAACGCACACCGCACAACCAGCGCCACAGACTGACACAAACGGTGCAAGCGCACACGGCACACAAGAAACGCACATAGCACAATTGGCACCACAAGCGGCACCGACAGCACACCTAACACCCAAAGCAACACCAACGCCAAGGACAACCAAGGACAACATCAACCACACGCCCCGCACCCAGCGCAACACACCCTGCGCACCCAGCACCACGACCAGCAAACACAGCAACAGAACCGAGCACCAGCACCCCCAAGGCACGAACAACACACCCAACACCCACGGGGCGCAGGGCGGGGCACGCAGGGCGCACACGGTACGAAGGGCAAGGGGCGGGGGACAACAAGCACGGGGCAAGCAAAAGGGAGGGGAAGCAGGCACAAGCCAGAGGGGGCAAAGGGTAGAGAGAGCGGAGGGAGGAAAACCGGAAGACAGCCGCCAGACCAGAGGCCACAAGCCAACACAACGGGGGCGGGGGCAGGGCCGCCAACCAGCACCACGCAAAAGAATGAAGCAAAGGGGGGCAGCAACGCGAGAGCACGGCACCAGCAACAGAGCGGGGGGGGGGGGGGGCAAAGAGCACGCGGCGCAAGCAGACACCCAGGGACCAACGCGCCAAAGCAAAGGCGGCCGGCCCACGAAGAGGCACAAGCCCTGGATGTACCCTGGATGTACCCTCACTATCATGTGCCAGTAGGGCCTCCAGGAGCGGGAGCCGCTCAACACAAACAAATCATTCAGCGGGACTTCAGCACGGCAAATGCGCCCCCAGACGGTACTGTAGGGGCTCAGTCCCGCTCAGACCTGTGCTCGAAATTTGAATCACTGGCATCGGCAGGGCTCAGGTCGGCGTGTTCCTTCCTTGGCTTCGGGACAATTGGCTTTCGCGTGCGGGGGGGGGGGGGGTCGTTTGAGCCTCCCCAAAGGAGGGGGGGGGGGGTTCTAGGAAAGGGGCTCTCGTGACAGGCCGAAGAACCGCCTGCCAGGGATGAATATAATGGGGGGGTTGCCCCCCCCCCCCCCCCCAGATGAGGAGATGACGATTACGAAATGCCGGCCAACCAAAGTACAGTGCAGTCACAGCCCTGGTCCCTCCTCTCTGAGACACAAGACGAAGCACTGGGCGTACGTCATTGCTGCAACCCAAAAAACAATGTGAATAGTGTTTTACACATTCTTTTTCTCTTTCTCCCAAAATGCGTTCCTCGGAGCTCAGTCCCAAGAGGCTAGTCCAAAACCTCTGATGATGACTCACCAACTGCACCGCAAAGCGGCCCGGAAGATTTTGTTTTCAAAAAAAGTTTCCCCCATGATACATACCTCAAAATGATCAGTGCATTGTGGAGATCATTTTGAGGCATATATGTTGTGGTACCCCAGGACCCCCCCCAACCTCCCCTGCTTGCTGAAGAACAATGGCTGGAAGTGTCTATGGCGGGGACATCCAGCTCAGCCTACCGACCAATTGAAGCCAACCTCCCCTGTCAGCCTGTTGGGGGTCACCGCCAGCCCGTCGGGGGTCCCCCTCACAGGAGCCCAGAAGGGGGGGGGTCCAGGAAAGGGGCTTGAACGACCCCCCCCCCCCCCCCACGCAACCCAATTCCCCCCCATCTCTACCATTGATCTCCAATTTTCCTCCATCCCTTCCGCTAACTCCCGACTCCGGCTGTCTGATGTGGGCGACACCGCCGGCTTGTTTGGGTCCGCTGGGGGGATGTGCATACCACCACTGCCATTGTAATCCCCCCTCTTTGCGCAAGCCCGGGCTTGTCCAAGCAACGGCGTGGGCGTGGGGCCGCTGTTCTCAAGATTTTGTTGGGGCCGCTGTTTTTTTTTTGGGGTCCTGCACGCGGGACTGGGCGTTTGTGACGCATGTGTAGAGGGAAAGGGGGGGCTCAGTCATGTCTGTGAGTGTGCCTCGTGCTCATCACAACATTGCACCGCACATTCCAACCGCACGCCATTCGTTTGGACGTGGGTTTCCGGCCGTGGCTGCCATTGCCATTCCCGGCGCGGCCGTCGCGCACCGCGCTGTGCTGTCGTGTCTGTGATGTGCAAGCGCCGGCTGACGGGGGTGGGTGTTGAATCGCTGTTTTGCCTGGGCTTTTGGGACCAGGGCCGTGCTTGCGCCCGGGGGGGGGGGAGATGGGGGCAGGGTTAGGTCCTTTGGTTGGCAGAGCCCGCATTCCTGTGCCCCCCCCCCCCCCCAAATGGTCATTGTGATGTCGCAAAGACTGATTGCCTCCCAGAAACTGTGCTGCTCTCTCAAATATTGCGCCCCGTCGGACCCGATCGGTTGAATTGGCTTTGGCGTTTTCTGAAGATTTCAGGCTCTAGATCCTAGAAATCATGGTCCTTGCGTCAGGAAGAGGTA
Source organism: Eutreptiella sp. 'Long Island Sound 2002' (assembly GCA_964036045.1). Taxonomy (NCBI): domain Eukaryota; phylum Euglenozoa; class Euglenophyceae; order Eutreptiales; family Eutreptiaceae; genus Eutreptiella; species Eutreptiella sp. 'Long Island Sound 2002'. The sequence goes on from OZ038392.1 coordinate 4,358,131, forward strand.
CCGCTGGGCTAGGGTGGCCTCCGTTGCTCTTTGGGGGGGATTGAAGGGGTCCCATCCATTTTGTTGGTTTTCTTGTGGGCGACAGCGGCAGACTCACCTGCCAAGTGGTGGTCAGATCATCCGCAGGCGCAAGCAACTGCACTCGCGTCTTCTGGAGGTTCTCGGTGGATGCCTGCAACGGGTCCAATCGGGGCTGGGGCATCGGAAAGTCGACCCCCTTCCTCCCACTCTTTGCTCATAACCATGACATCTCTTTTTCGGCCTTGAACACTACCGACCGATCTGGCGCTGCAGGGGCAGGGTGTTGGGGCGTTGGGGCGTTGTGGGGTGGTGTAGTCGTCCCTGCGCAACAGCGCTGTGCCGCATCGGCTCTGCGGCGGCATGTGACGGCGCATGCCCCCGTGATGTTCTGGTTGGCGTTGCAACTTGTGGACAATGAACAGATTTGAATTGCGCTCACTAAGACTGGCATGATGTCAGGATCCTGCTGGGACCTGCCATTAGTGTGCGATTGTCTGAGCAAAGGGAATGAGTGCCAGGGACACTGCATGCAGCAATCTCTGAGAATCTTGGGATTGACAATCCATTTGCAAGAAGAAGTGGTATGTTATTGTACCCCGTCTGCTTCGGATGACACCTGGCAGCTGCAATGGGGACCGAGTTTGCATAGTCCCTGGGCGATACCGTTGGCAGCGACAGTGACACAGCACGCCTATAGGTACAACAGCAGCGTGCGGCCACTGCCTGCGCTATCCAACACAGGCTCCTTAGACGCCTCTTCTGGCTGCGCCTCTGGGCTGGCATACAAATCTCCCTCTTCAGAGTTGACTCTGCAGTAAATCCAGCGGACCCGCTTTCCAGAGCCGCGTCTTTCAGCTCCCGGGCAGATGTTCTCCGTGCCAGTGACATGCGCTTGCTTCGCTGGCAGGAGTCTCCGCAGCCCTTTGCGCACATGCAATCCCTGGAGCGGCTCCCCTGGTCATTGCATGCCTGACTGCTCCTCCCTCATTCTGACATCATCATTGCCAGGCTACTCCACAGGGCCGCGATTCTGTTCCGCGTGTCCAGCGGTCCCAGCGCCGTCCCTCACCGTTCATTTTGCGGTGGGTTTATATTTTGTATTGTGACCCACAGGGACGCGCATGGCACGACCTGCCCTTCCTATTTTGCACCGGCAGCCCTCACTTTGCCTGTGCGCCAGGGGCGCCAGGCCTGTTCGTCGGGAATGCCGTCCCTCACCGTTCATTTGCGGTGGGTTTATATTTTGTATTGTGGCCCACGCCACGGCACGGCACGCCACGCCACGGGGACGCGCATGGCACGACCTGCCCTTCCTATTTTGCACCGGCAGCCCTCACTTTGCCTGTGCGCCAGGGGCGCCAGAGCTGTTCGTCAGGCCTGGCCCCTCTGCGTCCTTTATTGACTGCCCTGACGTTGGATCCCCCCCCCCCCCGCTGCCCCAGTGAGGAAAGTGCACTTTTGCCTGCTGCCCACTAGCTTGGGCAGGTCATGCCGCTCCTGCAGTTCTGTAAATAGCATCTGATTTGGTCCTCAGAGCCCATGGTTTCCCCTCAGCAAGGGGCAGTGTTCTGCTCGTCCGCTTTCCCTCCCTCAGGGCCATAAATCCATGCAGCCATATTGACCTCCGCCGTTTCTGGCGCGGGTCGCTCTGCATCCAGACTGGTCCCTCTGCAGTTGATTTTGCCTCAGGGCGTTGGTCCTGCCATGTAGTATACTTTGGGATAAATCGCCACACCATCGCCCGTCAGTACCTCTGTCTCTCTTATGCTTTGGGCGTTCCATCAGTGGCAACCAGTCGGCCAGGACGGCCCTCCTGGCTTCGCTTCGTTCAGTACGGGCAGTGCAGGTTCCTGGCCTTGCGCTCACATACGTTCGCCCGCTTTAGGGCACTGTCGTGTTGGCGCGTGCCTCTGCAGGGTTGGGCAGAACGGGGTGTGCAGAACTGTAGTTCCGCAGGAAAGTAAGTTCTGCTGTAGCCCTGTTCTGCCTGTTCCATGGCCCTGTGCAGTCTCTTTTAATTGTGCTCTGTCATCCTTGTACAATGAGCCTCCCACCCGCCCGCCCGTGAACAAGCTTCTGATTTCCCAGAACCTGGGAGAATGACACGCTACAGCGTCGGACTCATCACTATGGGAAGTGTCAAATGAAATGAAATGAAATGAAATGTCGTGTTGGCGCGTGCCTCTGCAGGGTTGGGCAGAACGGGGTGGGCAGAACTCTGCACTCAGGCATGCTTCTATACGTATCTGGACACTGCATGGGGGCCAGGTAGTACGAGTGTTTTTTGGGTGGGTTGTATGTTTCAAGAGGTGCCCAGCAGTGGCTGTCGTCCTCGAGGCCACGCCCATCGAGTTTTTGACCCTGTCAAGTACGGTGGAGGGCTGGTCCACAAGGTAGACCATCAGAGTTGTACATAACTCACCAGGGGCGGGTGGGGGTTGGAGAGAACGGTCCCAGACCTCCCCCTCTTGACCCCAGCCGCCCCCCAGCACGAGATCAGGGGTATCCAGGTGCTAGTCACGGCGTCCACGGTCCTCGACCCAGGACTCACACGCCTCCTCCGGGACATGGACGCTCTCGGACCCCTGTGACCGACTAACCTCTGTGTTCGCATCGGCGCCCTGTCTTGCTCACGAACCCGCGCATGTCTTTGTGCGAACACTCCAGCATGGTGATGGTCCAGGGCGCAGCCCAAGGAGTATCCCCCTCCACGAAGTAGACGCCCCTCGTCATGAGTCACCAGCACCCGGGAAGGACGACTCCACATCACGGGGAGCAACGAGCTCCAGTGGCCTGGTGCCCATAGCTCGCTGCCCACTCCTCCACCGGGTGAACCCCCCGCACCCTCCCCTCACACCGGAAGCATCACACACCACTGCGCAGCGCACTTGGCCGGCAGAGCCATGGGGGGAGGGGGGTTATGGCAGGCACACCCGCGGAGGCAGCTTCACCCGTCTATCGCGAAGACGGCAGTGGCTCCACCCCTGTGGCCCCACAGGCCCGAAGGTGCAACCGCTGACGTCGCAGCCCGGCAGCAGCTGCCACATGTCTCGGCACAAGGGTCCCGCCCAAACCCAAACACTGCATCATCCTATTCTTTTTCAGGGTCCATTTCTTTTCTGCAATGACATTTCGTTCCCGTTGCCTTGACGTGCGATCCACTGTGATGGAGTGCTTGGTTGCCTCTCCTACGCAGGGCCTTGCCAAGCTTCAGGCCCTCGCATGGTGCTTTTCGTCTCTCAGCATGGCCCTCATCGAATTCCTGTACGACTCCATTGGCGAGGGCTATCCGTCAGCTCTCCACGTGCACCGCCTCGTCAACTACGCTGCCATTGTCCTCCTTGCTGTGCTGCTCGTTGCCCTGCTCGTGTCCAAGCGAGTCGCCGCGCACTCGACGCTCCTCATGACAATTGGCTCCTGCTGCATGACATGCTACATCGGGTACCAAATGGAGTGTCTTGTAGCCATGGGCGCAGAATACCTCAACGGCCTCGGGCCCCCATCGCCGACGTCGCCGCAGCTGCAGCTGTTCGCCAACAAGTCCCGGTCGGCGCTGGATTTGGTGATCGACACGCCGGGGGACCTGCTGGGGATGTGCGTGTTCGTGCTGGGGATGTACTACAACTTCGTCCAGGCCTCCTTCACCATGAGCGTCGGACTCCTCCCGACGTCCGTGTGCGCGCTGGTGCAGCTGCTGGTGTGCAGCATTGGCCCCGCGCTGTCCCGCAACCGATACGGCTCCGTCGGCTTCACGCTGTCCCTGTCGGTGGGCGTCGCCGTGGTGATGATGAAGCACGCCTGGATCGTGGCGTTCCTGTCCCACCGGCTGCACGCCGCGGATCAGCGCGAGCTGGGGCACCAGAAGGCGATGCAGAAGGCCGACAGCGTGCTGAACCACATGCTGAAGAACAACCTCGTGGACTCCCGGTCGTGCATCTGGATGTACCTGGACGGGATTGCGGAGGCGGACCGGGCCACGCTCTCGCTCGGGGCGGACCTGATGACCCGCTCCCTGTGGTGGTGCCGCCTGCGTGAGGCGCTGATCCGGATCGTCTCCAACCGGTGCGTCTGAGGCAGGGCGCAGGGCGAGGGGCGTGAAGGGGCAGTGGAGGGGATCGGGGGACACAGTGCGGGGGACATTGGGGGACATCGGGGGACTGCCATGTGCCGTCTGTGAAGGGGGCCAGTACTTCTTGCTGACACATGGCACGGGCCTGGCCTGTCCCGAGAGGGAGGCGGGTTCTCAACTTGGGGGGGGGGGGTGAGATGGGATAGTGTCCACAGCCAGTGTTGACGTTGTCCTGGAGCGCTGGGCCCCTCTACCACCACAGCTGACCTCGCAGGGCGTCGCAGGCTTCCCCGCGTTGGACTTGGGGCTGCAGGACACCCTGACCCTGGGCGACCCAGGTGCGGTGAATCCTGATACTCACGTACACTGAACTCCCCTGCCTGGAGTCGGCGGCATGTGAAGCTGCTTGGGGGGGGGGGGGGTTGGCAATGGAGCCCCCACAAACCGGGGTGTGTGCCATAAAGGCTGGGTGAGGATGCCGGTTGGGACTTCCAGGGGTACGTACATGTTCGCCGTTTTGAAGAGGGAATCCTCCGCATGTGGATAGGTGGGTTGGGTGTCCACCCATTGGGTCAGGGGTGAAGGGGATGGGGTTGGAAAGTGTGAGGAGTCGGGATGCGTAGGCGATCCCAACAATTGGAGGAAAATGTTTTTGCTCGGTGAGAGTGGGACCGTTGCCCCCACTGTTCACAAGGGCTGTGTCTGCCCTCTGACGTCCCTCCCGCGCCGGCGTCGGCATGCTCCACACAAAGCCTTCACCAAGGCAGTGAAGTTTGGAGAGTGCGCACCGCCACATCTGACAGGGCCAGGGTTCTGGATCACCAAGTGTTACCCATCAGTGGTGTGCAGCATACTCAGGCATTTTGCAGTGGTTTTGAAGGTGCACTGCCCGTGCACTGCAGGTCATGTTTTAGTGGACAACTTTTTTTTGTTAAAAAAGGTGGAGGGTAACGGACGGCGGTTGGCGGGTAACTGACAGCGGTTGGCGAGTAACCATCTGGACATATGGGTTGCATCAGACTAAAACAAAACATTCGTCAAAATCAGCCAAACTGGGGATGTCGGGACACTCGGGTTGCATCAGACGAAGATAAAAATTCCTGGTGCAACGGCAATGGCCATAATTTGCAGATTTGGCTGACCACTGGACACTCCAGCTTGCTTTTAAAAAAACCAACGTTCTGGTGCACTGTGGCAGCAGCACTACCACCACCACCACACGCGCACACGACGCCCGCAGTAAACACAATAACCCAAACCCTAACCTGCCCCCCTGTGCAACATTACTTCACGCAAGGCGGCCCTCCGCTGAGCAGTCGCCCGTTTTCCCCTTTGCACAATGCGGTGGGTCACTCCTGCTTGTTCGGTCTCAGTAGGATTTTGGAGCCGTCAATTGAGCTGTTTTTTTTTTCTGGGGGGATCCAGCCAGGGGACTCTATCAACCCCCCCCCCTCCAAATTTAGCGGCGTGGCATGTTGGGACAAAGGCGGGGGTTGGAGCGGGGATGGGGCGGAGGGTGAGACATGGGCTCCCGTGACCCCTTTGCCGCCCTTCACGCACTGTCGAGCCACTTGGTCCCCACGTATGAAGCGGGGGGCACTTCCGTGCGGCAGGGGGGGGGGGCATGCGGTTCTTCACGATTGCATCATTCGGACATTAGCGTTCCACCTCCTTATGAATGTATCTATGCAATTCTGCATATGCATATGATATGCATTTATATTGGACGTACACATCTCCCGCTTATACAACGACTGCGAGAACACATCACTACTGCCAACGCACAAAGTGAAGACTGCCATCTGCACCAACTGCTTCGGTCCACCAATATCGAAGATTGGTACATCGTTCCCCTGGAACTTGTCTGGGGTAGGCTTCGTGCTGCCATTGCAGAGAGATATTGGTGGGATAAATACCGTCGCTGAGCCATCAATGATCTCCCCCCCTGCAATACCTAATGATGACGGTAAGCCCAGCAAAAAGGTGCCTCACAGACCTGTCCAGGTACTGCGTAGCCTTTCTGCTGCACGGGCTGACCATGATTTTGCCAAGGCTGCACCCCTTCAAAAGGAAGCTGCCATTGTTGCTCATGAAATGAATATTCCTCTGTTCATGCCTGCTCACATCCTCGTTCCTTATCTCACTGGTCCTCAAAAACCATATTTTGCACGTATCATCACGAGACTGTTGCGCAAGGTGCCCTGCACATCATGGGAACGACAGGCCCTAAAGTCGCGCATTTTTCTAGTCCGAACAGTCCCATATACTCTCCGGTCTGTTTTTGAGCATCACAGTAACAAAAATGAACGTATCAGTGATATGCCTGAGTGCCACTGCAACGAATCTTCTCGCCATTTGTGGGAACGGGCTGGTCTAGTCACAGCATACCAAGGCCACTTTGCCCTACTTCCTGTTTCCTTGCTCTATGCAAACTTTGCCCTACGCTCAAAAGACCCTCTACCGATTCGGGGCCACGACGCACGCTCTACTGCTATCACTGAGTGCACTACACTTGCACGCCTGCTGAATGTGCCTGTGCATGAGAACTGGGATGTCTCTTTGCCTGCATCCATTTTTCCGAACACCGGTGAGATGTTGAACTGGGTCCAACACATAGCAAAGCATGTGTCACACATGGCCGTTATCCGGGTGGTCGATAAGTTCCCTGGTGCTCTCTGGGGCTTCTGCAGGCAGTGGATGTGGGCCCAGTTGCCAGCATTTCTGCAAGCTGAGCGCTGTCAACCACACTCCTCTTCAGCAAACCGAATCGTGTCTGGTCTCAAGCAGTTACTCACACAGAAAGGATGGCACGCCACTGGTGATGCTCCAGTTGCCTTACTGTATTTGATTGGAAAGGGAAAATCCCTACATCTGCCCGCCATCACCTGGCGCCCTATCTGTGCCGTCTCACGACCCATTGTCCCACGATTTCGGCTACGCCTTGCAGCGCGAGCATTTTCTTGTTTTCTGCGAGTTTTGTCTAGCGAAATCACTGGGTGCTTCCACCACCACAACGTTCATTCCATTGTGTCCTGGTATACATGGCTTGATACGTGGTCGTGCACTCATGTGACTGAAGCTGATTGTAAGGACCAATTTAACAATGTAGACCCTGCCCTGGTTGTACAATACTGAAATGAAAGTACCGAGTGGCTCAAAACCAAAAGGCAGTGGCGAGCCCCTCAAATGTGCTGGTCTATACATAAGACTGATAAAAGCATGGATCGTGTCGGCAAAGCCACAGATTATAATTTTTCTGTCATTTCGCATGCTGAGCTGGTCGACTTGATTACTTTCTCTTTGTGTAGTGACAATTTTTGCTGGGCTGCATGTTCTGCTTGGCAACGACTATTTGCTATACCTATGGGAGGATCGTTTAGTGCACAGTCTGCAGACCTTTACTGTATATGGGCCTTCCACCTGACCTGCTCAAGGCACGCTCCCGTCAGTGGGGAGAGCTCACTACATCACCCTGTGGATTCCCTGTCTGGAAGTCACCAACAGGCCGCACTATGGCCCAAGCGTAGTTCCGCGACAATGTGCTCATCGCTTCTTCAGGGCCCCGCGCTGCTTCCGCTGCGCGCGACGTGTGCCAGACACTCAGTGATGTTTGGAAACTTCCTGTCCTTTGTCCCTGTATGCGGAACCCAGGCGATCCCTGTATGCGGAACCCAGGCGATCCGTGCAAAGAGGCTTGCATGACGCAGGACCTTCGAGCTCTAGGAGTGTGCATGTATCGTGCGCGCGGACAAGGCAGGTGTATTGCGCACCCTTCCTCGTTCAATGAACGCCCAGAGTGCGGCGAGTGAAAGGAGGCATAGTTATAATCGTCCCACGTTGCTGACCTCTGTAGCCACATACAAACCAGATGTGCAATGGCAGTTATTGAGGCAGGCATGTTGGGCACTAGAAAAGTGATACATTTGTGATTGGCTTCTACTGCATAGGGGGTACGTGCAAGAACACGTGTGAGTGCTCTGTGAGCGGCGCGGAGGGTGACAGCTGTCGAGTGGCCGCACAAGAGGCCCATGTTAATCCATGCAGCGCAACTCAAGAGTAGTGCGCCCCAGGATCGAATAAAGGGCAGGGCATTGATGAGGACATTGGTATATAGATTAGCAAGGGACACATCTTGTACCGCCCACGCAGATTGCAAAGAGGGTCCTAGTTTTAAGTCCCAATGCCTCCCACCACCCGGTGGGGGGTGAGGGGGAGGGGTGGCGCTGGCTCTGGCGATCTGTCATTCTTTGCAGTGTGTGTGTGTTGTAGCTGCAATGACTTTGATGTTGCCTCCTCTCTCCCGCAATTGGTCGCACTCTCAATACAACTTTTCCACAGACCTTTTGCGAAAGGCGCCTAGGGTCGTTTTCGGCCCTTGATAAGCTTTTGCATCCTTCTTGTGATCTGCATGTGCTGATTTGTTGCTGACGTCGTTTCAAACAACAACCCACACATGACAGCTCACACATCACCATTCGGGGGACATGGGGTCTGAAGGAGCCGGACCTGAGGAGTGAGGCCGGCGGGGGGGGGCATGGTACACCCAGCGACCCAAGGCACAGGAGGAGCAACGTTCCGCCGCCGTCCCGGAGCCCGCCCGGGCAACCCCCTCCCCCCCTCCCGCCACAGGTATGTGAAGGCGGTGCAGAGCATCTCGCTGTCCAAGTTCTGTGGGGACGTCCTCACCGGGCGCCAGCACATCACCCTCGAGTGCCCGCCGACCACGGTGGCCCTGGACCCCATCGCCTGCAGCATCGTCCTGGACAACGCCATCATGAACGCCCACCGCCACGGGTGCCCCGACGGCCCCGAGCTGCGGCTGACCGTCGACGTGGCGGACGCGGGGCCGGACCTCGAGGTCACCTTCACGCTGCGGAACCGCGCGAACCCGCGGCGGGCAGCGCTGGCCCCTTGGAGCGCCGCCAACGCCCCCGCCGCCCGCCCCGGCCCCCCTCGCACGCCCCACGACGCCGTGTCCGACGGCCTGGGGCTGCAGCACATCGCCCTCGTGGTCGCCAGCTGCGGGATGGGGGCGCGCCTGTGGCAGGAGGGCGCCTTCGTGTACTTCACGCTCTCGCTGCTCGCCAAGGCCTCGGCCGAGGCCTCCGCCGCGGGCGCGCCCGCCGCGCTGCCCAGCAGCGGCCCCGGCTTCCCGGAGAGCGTCTCGATCGTGTGCCTGGACGACAGCGCCCTGGCCCGCAAGGCCCTGGGGGCAGTCCTGCCCTCGAAGATCCCCGGGGCCAACGTGCAGGTGCGGGCCTGGACCCTCCAACCGTTGTCGGTTACGCGGTGTAGGGTGACCGATGGCAGGTGCAGGGTAACCGATGGCGGTTGGAGGGTAACCAACGGCCGTTGGAGGGTAACTGACGGCGGTCGCAGGGTAACCGACGCGGTTGGAGGGTAACCGACGGCCGTTGGAGGGTAACCGACGGCTGTTGGAGGGTAACCGACGGCGGGTGGACGGTGACCGACGGCGGGTCGAGGATGGCGGTAAGAGAGGTAAACGGGGGGGCATCGCGCACAAGTCTCCCCGTGAACTGCCTGTGTTGCTGGGCGTTACGAAGCGTTTTCTTTCCCCCTCATGGCCGGGTCTGTGCAGGTGTTTGGGGCGAATGTCGGGGAGGTCGAGTGCTTCAAGCGGGAGGCGGCGCAGGGCTGCGACATCGTGATCGTGGACCAGAACCTGAGCTTCCCGGGCACCAACACGCTGGGCACCGACGTGGTCGCCGGCATCATCGCGGCCGGGTACGCGGGCCTTGCCTGCATCCGCTCCGCCAACTGCACGGACAGCGACCGGGACCTGTACCTGCGGAGCGGCGCCTCGTGCATCCTCGATAAAGACATGCTGTGGCCGGAGATGGTGCGGGCGCTGGGGCAGGCCTACGCCGAGCATTTGGCCCGGGCCCGCAGCGCGTCGCTGGCGCCCCCCGGGATAGTGGAGGACGCCCTCACCAACACGACCGTGATGTCCCTGGCGCCCGAATGCCATGCGCTGGATGTAGTCTCCGGGGCCTTCTAGTCCTTGTGTGAGAACCGCTGGGCTATGGCCCGTTTGTGTGAGAACCGGTCGGCTATGGCCCGTTTGTGTGAGAACCGCTGGGCTATGGCCCGTTTGTGTGAGAACCGGTGGGCTATGGCCCGTTTGTGTGAGAACCGGTGGGCTATGGCCCGTTTGTGTGAGAACCGGTGGGCTATGGCCGGTTTGTGTGAGAACCGCTGGGCTATGGCCCGTTTATGTGAGAACCGGTCGGCTATGGCCCGTTTGTGTGAGAACCGGTGGGCAATGGCCCGTTTGTGTGAGAACCGCTGGGCTATGGCCCGTTTGTGTGAGAACCGCTGGGCTATGGCCCGTTTGTGTGAGAACCGGTGGGCTATGGCCCGTTTGTGTGAGAACCGCTGGGCTATGGCCCGTTTGTGTGAGAACCGCTGGGCTATGGTTGCCGGTTCCTGGACACGGGGGGGGGGGGGGGGGTACAAGATTCATACAAAATACTTTTTTCACAAATTTTTTTGCAAAAATTTTACAAATCACCCCTCTGCAAGTTTTGCTCCATCACCCACCCCACACACACACACACAGTCCACTATTGGATATACGATTTTCGTGAGATGCTGTATCATATGCAGGAGTTACTGTTGGGCACATATTTTTTCAGCCTTCGCCCATCCCGCAGCCTGCGGCTCTCCACTGGTACCCACCAGAGGCACAGCCCAGAGACCATCTGAGTAACATATTCACAGTTTCGCTGATCAACGGGATGCCTTTTCGTTTTTCTTGGTTGTATTTCTTGATGGGCATCTCCACATGGATGCAGAGCCGTTCTGTGTCAGCACCCTGTGGCTGTGGCACTGAGAGCGATGAAAGTGGCCATCCATAAATGTTGCGCCCGATCTGCATGGTGCGTTGATGCATCGATTGCCTGGGCCGTTGTTCAAGCTAGAAACCTGCCCACAACACCGCAAAAGACAGCAGTCCTGCTGCAATTTTGGTTGCGGAAAGAGGCGAGTTGGAATGGGACAGATTACGCACCATGGCATGTCAATCACACAGGGCCGTGTACCGAGTTCTGCGCTCCATGGAATCACGACTATTCAGTGATTCAGCAGATATAATACATACAGCAGGCTGCGGCCACCAAATGACGGGGGAAGGGTGGTGTGGTCAGAGACACCTTACAGCTGTGCCCCTAAATGAACTCATGTGTTATGGTTGTACGGCCGTGTGTTCTGCTTTGCGGCCGAGTTTCCACTGCGTCACACAGGGTTGAACTTTGTCAGTGTGGCCTGTTTGCCTGCTGCATGCTTCTGATTGGCTGAGAAAGTGAGCGCAGTGTCAACTGACACTGTGTTCTCTGTAGGTTAACAGGATTCCGCAAGGAAGCTCTACAGTACCTGGGACAAGATCCGCACGCTGCTGCACTCCTTTTCCCAGACCGAAAGGCGCCTATGGTACCCCTGATGAGGATTTTGGTTTGCTGAGCTTGCACGCTTGCCTGTCGTAGCGCGCAAACCCACAAGGCTCCGTACGGGGGGTGCCATGTGCTTGTGGTGCAAAGATCTGGAACAATTGGAGTGGGGAGGGCAGATGGGGCTGCCACGCATTGGTTGTAGCTGGACATCGCACGTCGTTGGAGGGATTTAGGATGTTTGCTATTGCAATAAATCTCAATTTCTGTGCTTGCGAAACATGATGATGAAGGAGCCGGAACATTTTTAAAACAATGTTGTGTATTGCCTTCTTGAAAGCAATAAAAACGTGCTGTGCAGCACTCAAGCTGGAGTAGCACCCATCCATATGTTGCTGAACATGCTGTTTTTCACCGCCCTTCCACAGCATCCATGATTTGAAGCCTCTCGATTGCAGTCGGACTATGACCACTTTGGCTGTTGTGCATTTGTTGGCACTCATATGGGTGCAATCCTTCCAAGCAGGGGCAGCCACCACAAACTCCAAACTGGTTGGCGACGCACTAGCTGAAATGGCGGCCAGCATTCCACGGGCTCGCCCATCTCGCAATTGCAATTGGACTTTGCAAAATGCCCCCCAGACATACTACATCCCTGATGGGGCCCAGGGGACATGGTGTTATAAAAGGCTTATTTTTCCTGCGGCAGGCTACTCGCAAGTGAAGAATCCTGCGAAGGCCTTGTGGATATTGGTCGGATCCGTTGGCTTCCAGCAAGTCACTTCTACCGCGAACGTATGCCGGCAGCAGATGGTGCAAGGGTGTCCATTCTTCAACGCAAAGGGAACTGCTTTTTTAAGGGTCCAGCAGCTCGGGGCCCGATACCCTTGGACGCAGGCAACGCACATCTATCCGCCAACTTATGTTTTGCGCGAGGAGCGGGGATGTAGGGATTGGCAGGTTGCTGTCCGGGACCTGGAGTTAAGGCTGGGGAACAGCAGCCACCAGCGTGACCGACCTGTGTGGGTTCTGAAGCCGGTGGTGGGCCACAACGGCCAGAGGATCCGGTTCCTATCCCGAGGATTCAACGAAGCATCTGGTATTAGTAAGATTTGCAGGCAGCACCCGAACTACATCGCGCAACAGATGGTGTGGTCCACCCCCGTGTTCAGGGGGGGAAGCGTGTTCTCGCTGCGGGTGCTTGGGCTTTTGACGTTTATGAGTGAAATGAAATTGATGTGGAACAACCGGACGGGGGCGGTCATTCATTTTGCCGATCGTCCCAACGACACCATAGGGCAAGCTGCAAGGTATGTAACCAACCCACACGCCCGCCGGAACTTGGCACCAGGGCAAAGTGGGGAGGACTTCCTCATCCCTGCGGTACCTGAATTTGACCGCTTGGGGCCTGGGGCATGGACGGACTGCATTGCACCGCAGCTGAAGTTGGCCCTTGTAGCCTACGTGCTGAGCCTATTTACAGAGCCCACAAATGTAACACGAAAATTCACAAAACACCGCTGGTACGAGATGATTGGGTGTGACTTTCTGATCGATGAAGGCTTCAAGGCCCACTTCTTGGAGTGCAACTGCGGGGCTGGCTGCACAAATAAGCCGCACTTGCATCTGTTCCGAGGCATGTACCGTTTCGTACTTGATGAGGCGCTGCGAATGAGCAACCAAGGGCCACGTGCAGGCACTGATGTCCAAGGTCATGAGGTGCTGCTGGATGTGGCAGCAGGATATGCCTAAACCCCCCCCCCCGTACAACAACACGCAGTCAAAATAAGAACACGCACGCATGTTCTTATTATTTAGTCAAAAATAAGAACACGCAGCCGGCCCCAGGGTCCTAGGGTCCCAATTTCTGCACCTATCGGCCCCTGCTGACATACCAGGAATTTTTTTACCCTGATGCTTCCCACAGGTCCTAGGGTCCCAATTTCAGCACCTGTTGGCCTCTGCTGGCATGCCTGGGATTTTTAAACTTTTTCCTGATGCTTCCCGCATGTGACAGGGTCCCAATTTCTGCATGGGCCAGCCCCTGCTGGCATACCAAGAATTTCTAATTTTTACCCTGTTGCTTCCCACAGGTCCCGGGGTCCCAATTTCAGCACGTGCCTGCACAAACAATGCACAACAGGGTTGGGGCCATATTGGTAACGCTCCACTTTACCAACAGCATTACGTGCTCCTTTCCCTCGGTTGAACAGCCGTTTAGTTTGCTCGTACCGCGCCGCCTTCTCCTTCGCGGCTTCATCATCCAGAGGAACATCATCAGGGGGTACATACTCAGGAACCTCCACTGCTTCAGCCCCCACCCCATCAAAAAATTCAGAATCACGTTGATCATCACAGAATTCAGGTTGATCATCACAGAGTTCAACGTAGACAGGGTCACTGTCACCCTCACTGATACTGCCAGCATAGTCTGAGGCATCCGTGGCCGCCTCATAGCACTCATCCACAATGGCCACAATGGCCACAATGGGCATCTCCACATGGATGCAGAGCCGTTCTGTGTCAGCACCCTGTGGCTGTGGCACTGAGAGCGATGAAAGTGGCCATCCATAAATGTTGCGCCCGATCTGCATGGTGCGTTGATGCATCGATTGCCTGGGCCGTTGTTCAAGCTAGAAACCTGCCCACAACACCGCAAAAGACAGCAGTCCTGCTGCAATTTTGGTTGCGGAAAGAGGCGAGTTGGAATGGGACAGATTACGCACCATGGCATGTCAATCACACAGGGCCGTGTACCGAGTTCTGCGCTCCATGGAATCACGACTATTCAGTGATTCAGCAGATATAATATATACAGCAGGCTGCGGCCACCAAATGACGGGGGAAGGGTGGTGTGGTCAGAGACACCTTACAGCTGTGCCCCTAAATGAACTCATGTGTTATGGTTGTACGGCCGTGTGTTCTGCTTTGCGGCCGAGTTTCCACTGCGTCACACAGGGTTGAACTTTGTCAGTGTGGCCTGTTTGCCTGCTGCATGCTTCTGATTGGCTGAGAAAGTGAGCGCAGTGTCAACTGACACTGTGTTCTCTGTAGGTTAACAGGATTCCGCAAGGAAGCTCTACAGTACCTGGGACAAGATCCGCACGCTGCTGCACTCCTTTTCCCAGACCGAAAGGCGCCTATGGTACCCCTGATGAGGATTTTGGTTTGCTGAGCTTGCACGCTTGCCTGTCGTAGCGCGCAAACCCACAAGGCTCCGTACGGGGGGTGCCATGTGCTTGTGGTGCAAAGATCTGGAACAATTGGAGTGGGGAGGGCAGATGGGGCTGCCACGCATTGGTTGTAGCTGGACATCGCACGTCGTTGGAGGGATTTAGGATGTTTGCTATTGCAATAAATCTCAATTTCTGTGCTTGCGAAACATGATGATGAAGGAGCCGGAACATTTTTAAAACAATGTTGTGTATTGCCTTCTTGAAAGCAATAAAAACGTGCTGTGCAGCACTCAAGCTGGAGTAGCACCCATCCATATGTTGCTGAACATGCTGTTTTTCACCGCCCTTCCACAGCATCCATGATTTGAAGCCTCTCGATTGCAGTCGGACTATGACCACTTTGGCTGTTGTGCATTTGTTGGCACTCATATGGGTGCAATCCTTCCAAGCAGGGGCAGCCACCACAAACTCCAAACTGGTTGGCGACGCACTAGCTGAAATGGCGGCCAGCATTCCACGGGCTCGCCCATCTCGCAATTGCAATTGGACTTTGCAAAATGCCCCCCAGACATACTACATCCCTGATGGGGCCCAGGGGACATGGTGTTATAAAAGGCTTATTTTTCCTGCGGCAGGCTACTCGCAAGTGAAGAATCCTGCGAAGGCCTTGTGGATATTGGTCGGATCCGTTGGCTTCCAGCAAGTCACTTCTACCGCGAACGTATGCCGGCAGCAGATGGTGCAAGGGTGTCCATTCTTCAACGCAAAGGGAACTGCTTTTTTAAGGGTCCAGCAGCTCGGGGCCCGATACCCTTGGACGCAGGCAACGCACATCTATCCGCCAACTTATGTTTTGCGCGAGGAGCGGGGATGTAGGGATTGGCAGGTTGCTGTCCGGGACCTGGAGTTAAGGCTGGGGAACAGCAGCCACCAGCGTGACCGACCTGTGTGGGTTCTGAAGCCGGTGGTGGGCCACAACGGCCAGAGGATCCGGTTCCTATCCCGAGGATTCAACGAAGCATCTGGTATTAGTAAGATTTGCAGGCAGCACCCGAACTACATCGCGCAACAGATGGTGTGGTCCACCCCCGTGTTCAGGGGGGGAAGCGTGTTCTCGCTGCGGGTGCTTGGGCTTTTGACGTTTATGAGTGAAATGAAATTGATGTGGAACAACCGGACGGGGGCGGTCATTCATTTTGCCGATCGTCCCAACGACACCATAGGGCAAGCTGCAAGGTATGTAACCAACCCACACGCCCGCCGGAACTTGGCACCAGGGCAAAGTGGGGAGGACTTCCTCATCCCTGCGGTACCTGAATTTGACCGCTTGGGGCCTGGGGCATGGACGGACTGCATTGCACCGCAGCTGAAGTTGGCCCTTGTAGCCTACGTGCTGAGCCTATTTACAGAGCCCACAAATGTAACACGAAAATTCACAAAACACCGCTGGTACGAGATGATTGGGTGTGACTTTCTGATCGATGAAGGCTTCAAGGCCCACTTCTTGGAGTGCAACTGCGGGGCTGGCTGCACAAATAAGCTGCACTTGCATCTGTTCCGAGGCATGTACCGTTTCGTACTTGATGAGGCGCTGCGAATGAGCAACCAAGGGCCACGTGCAGGCACTGATGTCCAAGGTCATGAGGTGCTGCTGGATGTGGCAGCAGGATATGCCTACACCGGACAGCGCCTCCCGCATCACTGCAGTACGCTCAAATAGCCGCCCACCCAAAAGGCTTCGGCACAACCCTGTCGCAAGAAGAAGCGTCCTACTTGGGGCCGGCTCGAGGGTCACACATGGGGGGCTCCTCTTGCTGTGGCCTGCCCCCCCGATGGCAGTGTTATCGTATCGGGTGGTCGTGATAAGACAGTGCGCATTGGGAGGGCTGCTGACGGTGTGCTGCTGAGCAGCCTCGAGGGATACCCCCCCCCCCCCCCCTTGTATAAGCTACGCCCTTGTCCAAGCTACAGTAGGGGGTCAGAGGTGGACTCTGGGGGGACGTCAAGCGGCAGTTCGACCGCATCGTCAACGTCGGACGACGAAGACGTTTTTCTGTCCAGCTCGGAAGACATGTCATTCAGTACGGATGTCAGTGACACGCGGTTGCGGGGGACGTGGGACAGTGACAGTGATGGGTTCAGTACGGACGTGAGTGAGAGCAGGAAGAGGCGGCGGAGGGGGATCGAGTCCTAAGACGGAGGGGCGCCAGTGGCGCCTCTGGAGCACGGGGCAACAACGGGGGAGGAGCATACCAGAAACACGCGTGGCTCCCAAGCCACGGTCGGTGGCGAGTAACCTTTCTGAGTTTTCTCTGGTTGGCTGTTTATTTAATGTCCATTTTCTTTCCCTGACACAGTACCCTGTCAACAAAGTTCACTGTAAGCATGCAAGCAGCAATACAATTCAATGATCAGCCCAAATCTCCGTCAGTACTCAGATCTCCGGTGTCCTTGATTCCGTAACTCAGATCATATCATGTTAAAAACATTGCATCCTGCAAAACAGGTGCAATGAAAGTTCTCATGATTAAATCTAATGAACTCATTCATAGAAGGCCTATGTTTCTCAATCAAAACTTTTAAAGCTCAAAAGTGCACGCGCTGCTGATCTGGCATTTTAAATGCGCGAATTCGGCGCGACATTACTAAGCTGACACTCTAACCCTCGTCATATGAGTCCCCAAATACAAATGGCTGTCACTCTATTGAGCCAAGTAGTTTCTATTACACTTCTACAGCTGCGCCCGCTCTGTGCGCTCCATTGACCTGCATCAATGAATCTGTACAGTAAAGAAACTCAGCTCACCAAGCTGACTGTTTTTGACCTGCTGTGAAACTTTTACACTCCCCCCCCAAGCCCCAAAACACCGTTTTGGGCTAAGAGTATATCTATAAAAGTGAAGCAGCTGGTCAAAACACCAGCACCACAGATTTGAGTCATCCAGACTCACTGCGCCCATAGACAAACAACAGATAATATACATACCTCAACCTGTATCTCAGAATATCTCTGTGACCTTCTATATCTAGTCACTATGTACTGCACACCATGGCTGCCATACACACACAAACACCCCACACAACCCACCATGGTGGCCTCGCCGCACTGCAAGTCCCTGCAATACAACAAGGGACTGCATAGAGAATGAATACATAATTCAGCATACCAACTACCTCAGCGTCCAGGTCAAGGTGTTCGCCTTGGCCTGGCTTTTGGGGCTGGGGGACCAACCCACACCCTCGGGCACCCACTGGTCAATGGACCCTGCAACTGTAGCTATGGGGCGGGTAACCGTAAAATACAGTGTGGCGTGCTCTGGGGTGCCATCCGGCTATAGCCCATTCACTATCCCACCAACCGGTTTCCACACGACCCCCATAACCACTCAGCATACCCCAAAAGTGCTGGTGGTGGTTGCTTCATTTCCGGTTGGCCTCAGGAGATACCTCACCCCTTCGCCAATGGTGGTGTGTCGATAAACTGTGGCACACACACATCCCAAGGGCAAACAAACACCCTGGACTTCGTTTCGGGGGTAGAAGTTAACATGTGGGCAATGGAAATTCCCACGGGAAGGGATTGACGCACGGCCCAATTTGGCACTCTACTCACACACTCACACATATACCGGGTGTCACTGTCACCATAAAACCCCAGGTGCCAATGCCTTTTACACCACCTGGATACTAGAACAGGGGGACAGGGGTACACTAGGCCTTCCAAGAAAACAAGGAAATGTATGCAAAAACTGTCATTTTACTAAAAGCTCACTGCATCCTTGGGACTCCAAAGGTGGTTTAAAGTGTTATCTTTAATGTGTGGGTCACTCTTTCACTTCTGTGATAACCCAAACATCCATAACTGTCTTTTCCCCACAAACCTGTACACAATTGACTACCCACACAGAAAACATAAAAAACAAACTTGATTCAAAAAAACAAGGCAAGCCCATATATCAATATTCAAAAACTGACCAACTGATGTACTTTTTATCGCAAAAACTACTGACTGTACCAAAGTCATTTTCACATTCACATCAAATTTAGCCTACATTCATGTGAACAGGGACGCAGGAACTACACACAAAATGGCGGGAACTTGGACAGTACTCTCAGTAACACAGCGTTAAATAAATTAAAAGCCATACAACAGCGGGGCCAACAGTGCATTTAGCAGCACTGCCCAAAAGCACATACGGAGACCAAGTGGCGTCCACGAGGAACTTTGGTGCGACGAATATAGGTTGGCGGCGTTGGAAAAGAACCTTGGCGCGACGAATTTAGCTTAGCGGCGTCCACGAGGAACTTTGGCGCGACGAATTTAGCTTAGCGGCGTCCACGAGGAACCTTGGCGCGACGGATTTAGCTGGCGGTGTCCACGAGGAACTTTGGCGCGACAAATTTAGCTTAGCGGCGTCCACAGGAACCTTGGCGCGACGAATTTAGCTTGGCGGCGTCCACGAGGGACCTTGGCGCGACGAATTTAGCTTAGCGGCGTCCACGAGGAACCTTGGCGCGACGGATTTAGCTTAGCGGCGTCCACAGGAACCTTGGCGCGACGAATTTAGCTTAGCGGCGTCCACAGGAACCTTGGCGCAACGAATTTAGCTTGGCGGCGTCCACGAGGGACCTTGGCGCGACGAATTTAGCTTGGCGGTGTCCACGAGGAACTTTGGCGCGACGGATTTAGCTTAGCGGCGTCCACGAGGAACCTTAGCGCGACGAATTTAGCCTGGCGGTGTCCACGAGGAACCTTGGCGCGACGAATTTAGCTTGGCGGCGTCCACGAGGGACCTTGGCACGACGAATTTAGCTTGGCGGTGTCCACGAGGAACTTTGGCGCGACGAATTTAGTGGAATGGCAGTGGGTGCTCGCGCAGCTTGCAACGCAGGAGCCACGAAGGTCTGCACGCTGGTCTTCTCAGTGGGATGCACCAGCGTGCGATACTCATGTCCAGCGCAGCCGTGAAGAGCTGAACGTTCAACACCTTCTCAACATCAGAAACAGACTTCAAGTCCGCGGCGATGAAGCTGCATGCCGTGCACACCAAAATGCCGCAACCGCTGATGCACAAGAGGAACATAACGGTTGTCCACGCAGCCGTCACCTGTCCTTCGCTCTGGTAGGAGATAACCAGCGCAGCACAAGAGGCTTCTACGAAAAAACCGACAAGGTCGGAGCCCCTGCAAGCAACATCTCCCACGTTGTTTCCGAAGTTATCGGCCATGGTGGCACGAGCGTTGGAGAACGTCGCGACGTGCATGCCATAGACGGGCTTTGTCCCAGCAGCAAAGGCGTCGTAATTTGGCGTGTAGGCGCCCCAGTGCAATCTTGGTGGCGTAGAATACCTCCCTTGCACGTGGAATTCGAGAACGGGGGCAGCAGCACAATCGTCACCAGGAACGGATGTGAGGTGCTTTGGTGTGCGCTGCAATATGTGCACTGGTCGAAAGACCTAGCGCGTCCACAGGCTCGGATGAACTGGGCAGGCGCGTCGAACAGCATACTATCCATCAGGCACGGATGCAATGTTTTGTAACCTTTCTGAGTTTTCTCTGGTTGGCTGTTTATTTAATGTCCATTTTCTTTCCCTGACACAGTACCCTGTCAACAAAGTTCACTGTAAGCATGCAAGCAGCAATACAATTCAATGATCAGCCCAAATCTCCGTCAGTACTCAGATCTCCGGTGTCCTTGATTCCGTAACTCAGATCATATCATGTTAAAAACATTGCATCCTGCAAAACAGGTGCAATGAAAGTTCTCATGATTAAATCTAATGAACTCATTCATAGAAGGCCTATGTTTCTCAATCAAAACTTTTAAAGCTCAAAAGTGCACGCGCTGCTGATCTGGCATTTTAAATGCGCGAATTCGGCGCGACATTACTAAGCTGACACTCTAACCCTCGTCATATGAGTCCCCAAATACAAATGGCTGTCACTCTATTGAGCCAAGTAGTTTCTATTACACTTCTACAGCTGCGCCCGCTCTGTGCGCTCCATTGACCTGCATCAATGAATCTGTACAGTAAAGAAACTCAGCTCACCAAGCTGACTGTT
Source organism: Eutreptiella sp. 'Long Island Sound 2002' (assembly GCA_964036045.1). Lineage (NCBI taxonomy): Eukaryota > Euglenozoa > Euglenophyceae > Eutreptiales > Eutreptiaceae > Eutreptiella > Eutreptiella sp. 'Long Island Sound 2002'. The sequence continues at coordinate 4,378,866 of OZ038392.1, forward strand.
TTTGACCTGCTGTGAAACTTTTACAGTCGACGGGCACGCCACCGGGCATATCCGCCTTGAAGGTCTGCACTAAGTGCATACCGCAGCAGCAACCGCTGGGGTCGGTGGGGGGGGGAGAGACCTGGTGGTTTCCGCGGCCGGTACACAACACATCGGACAGTAGCATATTGGAAACACGCTTGTCTCCCACGTCATGGGTCGCTGGGGGTTCATCATAGTGGTCGACACGGGGGGTGGTTTATTTTCGTCTCGGAGGTACCTGACAGCTCAACCCAGTTCCTGCTGAGGGTAGGGAGGGCGTCCTGACCTATCCTGAAGAACTGTGGCGGCGCCTCCGGCGCCGTACCCGAAGGAGAGCTGTGGCGCTTCGCTGGACAGATGGGACAATGTGTGCCGCGGCTCCGCCGCGTGATACTTGCTGATTGAGGGCATAGGTCTGTCGGTGGGGACCTATTGCTGAACTTTCCACTGTTCTATGGCCAAGCTACAGTAGGCGTAGGGACCGTATTAATTTGGTACCTAATTTTAATTCGGTACCAAACGTAGTGCAGCCACATAAGACATGGGTTTGGTGACGAATTTGCGAGTCACATTGAGTCATGGACACATTTGTTGGGGGTGTTTGCCCACTTGAACCCACGTAGCTCTGATTGGTATCCTTGTGCATTATATTCCCCTTGCTTGCGCCATGCAATCCTCTCTTTTTGAACCTGGGCGCCTGGTGTCGGTAGTTGTATGTGTCGCGCACAAGCTACGCCCGTGTCCAAGCTACAGTAGGCGTAGGGACCGTATTAATTTGGGACTTTGGCGTAGCTTATACAAGGGGGGGGGGTACACTCAGGAGGTGAGAGCTGTGGCCTTCTCCCCCGAGGGCAGCACCATCGCATTGTGCGGTAACGATCAAACAGTGCGGATTTGGAGCGCCTCTGCCAGGACGTTGTTGAGCACCTTGAAGGGTCACGCCTCAGTGCTTCACTCTGTGGCCTACTCCCCGGACGGCCGTGCAATCGTATCAGGTGGCGATGACAAGACAGTGCGGATCTGGAGGGCTGCCGACGGTGCAGCACTGAAAAGTCACGTGGGATATGTTGGTCAGGGTTGCGCTGTGGCGGACCCCCCTGATCGGTGTTCGTTTGCTGCAGGGTCCATGGACAAGACCGTGCGGATTTGGAGTCCGTCTGAGGGCATCCAATGCACCGTGTTGAGGGAGGCGAGCAGCCGGACGATGCAGCTGTTTGCGACTGGGATGCAGATATCAGATGGCACTGTGATGTCCAAGACCTTGCAAGGCTTTCTAAGAGAACAAGGGGCAGTTCACGACTCGGATTGCACGGAATAAATCAGAGGCCCGGGGGGGGGGGGGGGGCGGGGGGCTTTGGTTGGGCAAAGCAGCCGGGGGCCATCCGCCTAAAGTGGGCATGAGGTTTCGATGTCACCACAAGCCATGCACAAACAGCCAATCAGTCCTACCTGCGTCAGCGTACACAAACATCCGTACAAGCACGAAAATGCATGCACATGCACAATGGATTTTGGTGGTGAGTGCCTTGATGTGTGGGGCCGTGGTTATCTTTCCACGTTTATCTTCGTTCAACTTTCCTCGCTTTCAAAAATGCATTTTCTTGAGAAGAATGCAAATCTGGGAAGATTTTGTGCAGTTTTATTCCGTCCTCCGACGAATTCTTTGCGACCGTGGGGATCTCGTCTCCGCAGGTCCCAGGACCCCCCCCCCCCCCTACCGCCCCTCCGTTCTTGGGGTGGCCTGCCGTGGAGCCGTCGCTTTTGTTTTTCTGGGATGCTTGCCTAACCGGTTCAATGGGGAGTGCAGGCTCTTACCCAAACGGGCCAAGAAACATTCGATAGCCGCTGACTGCGGTGAGCTCAAGGCAACATTCGGGTTTCGTTTGGAGGTGTGCTGCAGGGCAGCAGGACAAACAATGAACTGAGGTTTGTGGCGGTGACCATATGCCTGTGACGCGGGGGTATATGAGAGCTCTGTATCCGTTGCTTTATGGCCCTACCGCCCCTCCCTTCACACCCGTTCATTATTAATGGATCGAGGTGGTGAAGTGAAATGGAAACTGAAGTGCAGTGGAATGAATGGCCAATCTGCATATGTTTTGTGGATGTGTTACTGTGATGTGATTGTGGGTGTTAGTTTGTGAGTGTGAATTTGGATTCTGAGATCACAATTTGCTGAAATTGTGAACTTGTGCGGTTTTTTGAATTAGCTTTGGGTGTAAGACTGAGTTCGACCACACCCCAGCGTTTGTAGTGGCTGCGGGACCACACCCCACCCATAGCGATGGCTGTGGCGGACTCACTGACTCACCCACCAGCGAAGTGCTAGGCGCAGAATGCGACACAGGTAAGAGGGTAAGGATAAAACAAGTTATTAGAAGGCCCCACCAGTGAATAGACCCTGGGGACAAACACCCCTGGGCCCATGTTGGAGACGGTCAGTCCACCGTTGGCAAGGAGTGTATATCCAGATGACCTTGGCCAGGGCTCAGAAGTACCCAGTTTGGTTACGTTTAGCGGAACACTATCCGGGAAATGGGCCAAGGTAGGAAAAATGGGGGAAAATGGGGGTAAATGAGGGAAATTCAGATTGCTTGGTGGAAAAATGGGAAATTTAGGGGCTGAAAAGGCCAAAAATCAAGGTTTAGGTTGGCAACAAGGCTGTGGGGGGGGGCGCATTGGTGAAAGCTCCCGAGGAAAAATGGGGAAAAATGGGGGAAAATGGGGGAAAATGGGGGAAAATGGGGAGGAAATGGGGAGGAAATGGGGGAAAGGGGACCGGTTGCACCACCCAAGTTTCCTTATTTCCCCCCATTTTCCCCCATTTTCCCCCATCCCCCCCCATTTTCCCCCATTTCCCCCCATTTTCCCCCATTTTCCCCCATTTTTCCTTGCCATGGGTACATTGTGGGTACGTTTGTGGGTACAGTACCCGCCACCGGAGCCGGGTACTTCTGAGCCCTGCTTGGCCACGGGCGGGGGCAACAGACCCCTTCTGTAAAGACTGATCACAGAGCCGTCAAACAGGGCAAGTCCTGGATTCCATTGGCACAACCAGAACACACAGTGGCTCACCGACAGTCAGGAATACAAGTGGCGAGAGGCCAATGGGCGCCACAAATGGCAGAAGAACAATTCCCGTTGCTTCAGGCTACCTCCCTGGGGGCTAAGCAAAGGTCTGTTTGGGGCAGGGGTGGGATGGTGGCAATGGAAGGGGAGGGGAGGCAACAAAGGGGCACACGGGAGTTTGTGGGGGGGGGGGGGGGGGCGACGCTTTGATGGATGAGCTGTTGGTTGATTGGAACGCTGATCGATTCGACCGATTGGAGCAGTGGATCAAAGAGTGGTCCACGGAGGAGATGCTACAGATGCTGCTGAGTTTGAAGACCAGAGTTTCTCGGAATACTAGGAATCGAGGGCTGAAGACCATCTTGCGAGGCACCCGAGTTCCCCCAAAGTGTTTTGCTTTGTGTCCCTCCACGACAGCTTAAACAATTTTGATGATGAATTGTCAATCCTGCAACACAGACTCCAACAGGCAGTACAGAAACTGTCGCTGGCAAAGCGACTGTTGCATGCGTCTACAAACATACCCACCCCAGAAGCAAACCATGATTATGTACAGGCATCTCTACCACACTCCCATGATTCGATTTTGCGTCACCAGTATGGTTTGGATACCGCGGATATAAGAGTATGGTGCATGATTCAAGCCTGGAGCCACGGTGAACGTTGGTTGTCTGATACCACAGCAGTATGGCAACACCTCATCTCCGTCAAAAGTGTTAAGCCCGCGTTGTGGTCGCGAGTAAGCCATTGTACAGCACCCCCAACCCCTCCCTTACCCCCAATGTGGGCCCGACGGTTTGTTATTTTGCCTGTGGGATCCACCTGTGTCTGGCACCATCCAAAAGCACTTTGCGCTGCACTGCACACTGCCACAGATGAATTCTGGTCTGACACGTCCACAAGCAGCAGACCTGAGGCAATAGACTACGTGATTTCCGACATAAATCATGTGCCCATGCACAGGGGTAGACGGTGACCAGTTGTGCATGTGTGAGCATGCACGGATCATCCAAAGCAGCGGATTGCAATGAAACGGCAGGTGGTGTATCTGACACTCAAGCAACTCTGCCCAACGCCCCAGATTACTATCTGCATCTGCTATTTGCACTGCACGTGTGTACACATTGCATAGCAATTTTTGGTACTCTGATGGTTGCCACAGTATGCTGTGTCCTTTGTGTTGTTGCCTGAAGTGGCTGTGCAGTCACAAACGCTGTGTGTTGGACAAGCTTTCCGCAGCTGCATAAGTAGCAAACAGGTACCATCTCCTCCCAGACAACATAGCAGAGGCAAACAGCAGCAGTGTAGTCAGGGGGGGGGCTTTCTTGTGTAGACCAGACCCATTGCCGCTCACAGTGTGGGGGTGTCACTCCCACTGTCGTTTTTCATGTTCATCTCTTTTGTTTGTATGTCGGTCGCACAGAGTGTGCACTGACCCAACGGCTACGCAAGCATTGGACCACAGCCAAAGCGGGTTCTGAAGATAGTCAATTTTACCACATATTGAATCGAACACGAATACACCAGTGGACTATAGCACCCCTGCAGTGCACCACATGTGACATCACAGCATGTTACCTGGAGCGAGCCTGGTGGTATAAATGGCGTAAAGGGGCCCTCAATGTGTGTGCACCTGCAATCCCCAGTGATCAGGATCAGAGCCCACCGCCACCCCAACACACAAAAAGATTGGGCACAGTACTGTGTCGTTTGCACACCGCACGCATCGATAGAGACTTTGCACAGATACACTTTGTGCGGCAGGCAGTGGCAGCGCAGACTTGAACATACCGTGCCTGCCGGCACCTGTTGTGAAGGTGCCTGACATGACAGGTGCACAAAAGGGTGCAATCAACACCACAATAGGCACGATGGTCAAAAGTATGCAAGCACTTTTCCTACGGAGTGCCTGAAAATCTTTGCGCTGTTCCTACGCAGTTCGAGAACATCGGGATGCTATTCCTACGTAGTTCGGGAAAATCTTAACGCCATCCATACGCAGTTCGGGAAATCTTGACATTGTTCCTACGTAGTTCGGACACTATTCCTACGTACATCCGGACAATCTTGACGCTGTCCCTACATAGTTGGGGAAGATCTTAACGATGTGGCTACGCAGTTCGGGAAAATCTTGACGTTGTTTCTGCATACCTGGGGACAGTCCTAACACTTTCCCCACGTAGTTCCAGAAAATCTTGGCACTGTTCCCACATAGTTTGGACAAATCTTTCTGCTGTTCCTGCGCGTAGTTCGGAGCTGCACCACTAAGCCAGCTGCAGCATGTCGTTGTTTCTGTCCATTCTTGAGCCATGGTTGCGAGGGTTGTGGGGTTGTGCGCCTGCGACGTGCTGGGGCTTCGTTTGCTCCAGGGGTCGGTTTTTTCCCAAACAAAATGAAGAAGGCAAAGGGTCTTACGTGGAAGGACGTCTGTCCTTGGCAAGCGATGGAGCCCAAGAAGCCCAAGAAGGGCATCATCAACTGGGACAAGGAGCTCCTGCAGTCGAAGGAGACATTTGGCGTTTCAACGGAGCTGAACCAAAAGGTCGCGTTGGTGGGGCCCAAGGCGGACATATGCAAGTTTGCGGTGGACGCCATCGTGAATGCGGCCAATACCAGCCTACAAGGGGGTTCCGGAGTGGACGGGGCCATTCACGCATCGGCCGGGCCCGGGCTGAACCAGGAACTGAGGGGCAAGCGCTGTGCGGTCGGGGACGTGGTGGTGAGCGACGGCCACAAAACGCCCGCCAAGAAGATCCTGCACACCGTCGCCCCGATCCGGAAGGGGGACGACGAGATGGTGTCGTGCTACCGGAGCTGCCTGGACGCCGCGGTGCAGCACCAGCTCCGGACCGTTGCCTTCTGCTGCCTCGGCACCGGCGTGTTCTCCTTCCCCAACGCCCGCGCGGCGTGGCTGGCGCTGCGCACGGTGCGCGCGTGGCTGGACGCGCCGGGCAACGCGGCCGCGGTGGACGGCATCATCTTCGTCACGTTCCAGGACATCGATACCGAGGCCTACCAGCACCTCCTGCCCCACTTCTTTCCCAAGGCGGCCCCGGCCGAGGCCTCGCAGCCGTTGCCAGCGCCGAATTCCGAAGCGCCCGAGCCCCAACCTGCGGACGTGGAGGGGGTCTGCGACGAAACGGCAAAGCTTGCGCTGTGAAGGGGCGTCTTTCGGAGAGGGACTCGGGGACCCTCCATTCGGAAGTGTGCTCGAGGTCCTCATAGGTCGCCGTCTGTGCCCTTTGTACAAGCAAAGTGACCCACGGCCCCCAGGTAAAGCTGGAACACATGCTAAATGTGGAGCCCTCGTTTGTACTATAGAACCAGGCGGTTGCCTGAGAGCTCGCATTACACTCTTTGAACTTGTTGAGCCTGGACAAAAAAAAAGTGACCCACGGCCCCCACATTTTGTCCCACTCCGCGATGAATCAGAAAGGGACTCGGGGACCCTCCATTCGGAAGTGTGCTCGAGGTCCGTATAGGTCGCCGCCCTGAAGGGGCTTGCCAGCCCCCGCACACCCGCTGCCGCTCTGCGGGCCCCCCGGCGCGCCCGGTCGCGCAGTGGCCGCAACGACGGGCCAGAGCGCCGGTGGCCCCGCACACGTGCCCGACCGCGCTACGGCCCCGGGGGCCTGGGTGGCTGTGGTAGGGCCCTGCCACTCTCAAAGCAGCAGCTCCTGCTCAGCGATTGGGCCCTTTGTACAAGCAAAGTGACCCAGGGCCCCCACATTTTGTCCCACTCCGCGATGAATCTCGGGTTTCATGGTGTGGGGTGTGTCCCAATTCGTGGCTGCCACCCCAGTCAACTTTGGTCAGCCATAAGCCGCCGGCATTTGACTGTTCAGTCCGTTGAACTCCTGAATGGAAGCAACAGCCACTGTGTTCAAGACCACCGTGTTACACACTGCCTCTGCAGGGACATGGGGGGGGGGGTGTCTCCGGGCCAGGCCTTTCGCCCGTGCTGAAGTTCGCTCGCTACAGAGCCGCTGGTTGCCGCGCTGAAGCCATCAAGCGGACACTGCCGACGCGAGCGGAGCGGGTGTCGTGGTCTTTTTATCAGCCCTTCGGCCCTCGTTCGGGTCATGGGCCGTGCCAGGCCGCCTGGCCGTCAGACAGGGGGGGTGCTGCCCGTCCACAATGGCAGTGCTATGCCTCTTGGTGTCTCCCACGGGCCCCCGGCGGAAGTCGGGGCCGATGGACAGCGGCACGGGCACCGCACGCGGGTCCCGGGAGAAGAGGGAAGGGGGGGGGATGGGCGAGGGCACGGGGCCAAAGGGATTGGCTGTGAGGCGGGGTCATCCAGCGGCTCAGTTTCCGACTCTTGTGAGTCACAGGGGCAAAGCGGAGGCACACGACAGGCAGGCCCCTGTCAGACGATGGAGGCCTGTCGGGATGCGGGAGCATTGGCCCCATTGGTATCGCTCCGCGGGAGGGTCAACCGAGGGCATGGGGCAGACCAGGCCTTTGTGGGAGCGGAACGTGGAGGTCCCGTGGGGTCTTGGGGTGGGACCCGGACCTGCGCAAGGGCTCTCCGGGGGGACGGGGGTGCAGTAGAATGAGGGAGCATCCAGTCGGCTGCCCCCGCCGCTCCGCGGGTTCGTTTCCGACACTTGAACGAGCCCTCCAGCCTCTTGCACGGGGTACTTCATCCGTCACAGCGAAAGGTGCCTCTGGCAGTGTCCCCAGTAGCGATCGGCCCCGCATCAAAGGCCACTCAGTAATACCCGCCCCCCAACAACATTCGGACCACGTTTGAGGGGTACTGCAAAGCAGAAGGTCGAACATCGAACTGAAGTTTGTGGCGATGACCATAGGCCTGTGACACGGGGGCATATGTGAGCTCTGTATCCGTTACTTTATGGCCCCCCGCACCACCAGAACTCAGTAGGAAAGTACTGCGTCCAGCCCGTGGCTCAGTAGGACCCTGCTCCATCCGATCATGTCTGGGCTGGCAGACGCTGCTGGCAAGTCTGGCTGGGCCCGTGAGAAGAGGTTTTCTTCTGAGTTTCTGAGTTGCCCTGCAGCCGTGTGCCTTGCAGGGCAAAGGTTGCCATTCAGCATCTGCGTCCCACGGCGGGGGCTCTCCAGGTCCGGGGACACAGACTCCTCATCCCCGCCTCCCTGGCCTCGGGCCGCAGTCACTTACCAGAGGTCACCGGGCCTGGGCAGGCTCTGACATGACCGTGGGCACTGAAGGCACCGAATGGAGCATTTTGGCCATGGCAGCCCACCACAACAAGGCCCAGGATGCATGTCCCTCAGATGTTGCTAAGGTGATGGAGCGTGTGGTGCTTCTTTGGGCTACCACTGACCCCTGACCCTGACCTCAGGGTTGCTGGACTCAAGTTGGGGTTGGGGTAATCGAGCCGGTGGGACTGGGAAGGAGCCGACCGAGATGATAAAACATCCCTCGGGGCACCGTTCCGTAGTCTTAGCACCCCCGGTAGTGGCCCCAACGGCCGCATTGCTGGGGATCAAAAATGGCAAACACCAGCCAATATGACCTTGGGCACCTGTTGTGGTGATGAACGATGATGAATG
>OZ038392.1:4392496-4449281 GCA_964036045.1 Eutreptiella sp. 'Long Island Sound 2002'
GGTGGATGGGTTTGGACGTTCTGGGTGGGTGGGTGTCCAAACACTGCCCGCCCTTCGCCCCGTGGGGTGGGGCATTTTGGGGGCGGGTGGGTCGGCGCCAAAGGCGCCAGAAGAAGGAATCACCGCAAAGCGGTTGTTGGATGAAGCACAGGCACGAGCAGTGCAGATGGGCCCTTTCTTGAGAGGGGCATCCGCGCAGCATACCCTGAGGGGGTAACTCTTGAATGTTTGTTTGATGTAACATCATCATTTTGTGAGACGAAAGCACCCCCCAACACTTCTTGAAATTTGGCCCAGCCAATCCTTCAATGTGGCCACCCAATTTTTTGTGGGATGGGGGGTGGGGGTTGAAAATTTGGCCCCCCATACATGGGGGGGTTGGGATTTCGCGGGGAACTTTTCGCCGTTAAGAAAAGTGGCGAACCCCCCCCCCCCCCGCGTTGGCGACTTTTTTGCGGCGTGTGACCACAACGTCGCTGCCACCAGGAACTAAGAGGTACCATCCAGAGCCCACCAGAAAATGACAGCATGCTTCAGGATTCATGGAGGTGGCAAGAATGTCCCCTGCCAAAAATATCCCCATTGAAATTGCCCTCTGGCAAGACAGACCCCCTATTTTTTTTGCTCAAAATCACGAATTTTTTTTGGGTTTTTTTCAATTTTGATCCGAAAATTTGTTGGACCCTCATTTGTATGGGCTGTGGGGGCTTTGGGCGCTTGTGCAATTTTTAGTTCGTTGTTCAGTGGCATTTGAAATTTTTCGAAAAGTTCAAAATTTTGCAAGACCCTTTTGTGGGTTGTGGCATGGGTTTGGGTCATCACGTGGTGACAATATGGGTGCTCTAGCACACATGGGGCTAGACCCATGTGGCCAGGGCCATGCCGCCCCCCCCCCCCCGCAAACTACTTAACTTGCTGCTCTATGGCGCTTGGAAGTTTACAAAATTCCGTTGCAGGGGTTGAGGTTCCTCCTCTTGAAGGTAAGGTGCCTTGCCGAAAGCAATAAAATGTCCCCCTTTCTGCTCCAGGGTGAGTGAGTGGCGGGGTGGGTGGGTGGGGGCCAAGAGCCCCCCTCCCCCCTCCCGCCGTGGGGGTGGACATTTCTGGGTCCCTGGGTGTTCCAAAACTTTGGGTGGGTGGGTCTCTCAAATCACCCCAACAACGGGTGAAACAGGGGGTAGCAAAGGGAGGAAAGGGGTTGCAGTTTTGCGTCGCCATTTTCCCGATTCGGTAGAGCCCCCCCCCGCCCCTGCGCAGCATGGGCCTGTCCAAGCAACGGAGTGGGTGTTGAACTGCTGTTTTCGGGATTTTTTGGGACCGCTGTTTTGTGTGGTCCCGAATGGAGGATTGGGCGTTTGTGACGCTCTTGTAAAGGGAAAGGGGGGCTCGGTCATGTCTGTGATTGTGCATTCCGTTCATCACAACATCGTACCACACATTGCAGCCCCACGCGGTTTGTTTGGATGTGATGTTCGGCCACGGCTAACATTGCCAGTCCCGGCATGGCTGTCACGTACCGTGCTTTGCTGCTGTGTGTGTTGCGCGCATGCACGGGCTTGTCTACGCACGGGGGGTGGGCGTTGAACCCCCGTTTTGTCTGGACTTTCGGGACTGCGGCCGCGCTTGCGCAAGGGGGGTACCCATCATCAAACAACAACGATGGCCCCAATACCCCAAAGTACACAGCCCGCGACAAGTGCACCAAATCTATTGAGCAACGCGGACAATCAATCGTTGTACCCCCGGAAAGTGCGCGCCGCCAGGGCCCTGTGCGCGCGTCGTGCGCAAACGCCCCCTGTGGTCTATTGGGGTAAACAACGACGTTGTCTTCATGGCACCGAAGTGCGAGGCTGGGGATTGGTATCACTGGGAGCGAGTGATGCGTGCGCATGCACAACCCCCACGTTTGTCCTGCCACGTGGTACCTCTCCTTTGCCTTTGCTTCTTCCCTTGTCTCAGCCACTTAAGGGGGTCACCAATCCCTCTCAGGCGCCCAGGGCCCAGTCGTCAAGTGCTCAATAAGACAGTGCCAGACCGAAGTGCATGCGTTTTGATCGGCAGCTTTGGTTCGGAGTGTAGTGGCGCTAATGCGCCTCCTCCTGAACGCGCATAGACTCTCGGGCCTCAGTCGGTTGCTGTGAGGGGCGCGGGATTACCGATGTGCAAGGATTGCCAACGGCAGGGCGACTTGAATATTGCTTCGCGAGGGGGGGGGGGGGGGGGGCTGGCACGGAGGACCGGCGAAGGAGGGGGGAGGGGCAGGGCTCCTGTAAACTCAGCACCACTGGAGGGCGGGGGGGTCCCACAACGCTGCCCCCCCCCCCCCCCCGACTCCCCCCCCTCTGGACCCCCATCCCCCCCCCAAAAAGATTGGGCTAAATTTTTCTCTGGGCCTTCAGCCAATCAAAAATTTTCTCTGGTGCCTTCGGCGCAAGTCAGTTTAGGCCGAAAAATTTCTTCGGCGCCTTCGGTGCCTCCGCACCACCGACCCACCCCCTAAGAGTAGCCCTGGGGAGGGGGTTTTCAGGAAATGGGCTTTCGTCCCCCAGCCCCCCCTCCCCCCCGGCCACTTCTCACCCCGTCCCCGCAGTCGCCCCCGCCTCTGCCCCTTCGTGCGCCGCAGTGTTTTCGGACGATGGGTGTGCTAGACCGCCTAGCAGCCTTGACCCCAATGCAAGTCAACTTGATGGCGGCAGGTGTCCTGGGGGTCCCGCTGGGGGCCTATGCCAAATATCTCTACGACGACGCCAAGGTGCCCCCCCCCCCCCCCCCGCTGCACTCGTCCGACCATTGATCCCCCGCTGCACTCGTCCGACCATTGATCCCCCGCTGCACTCGTCCGACCATTGATCCCCCGCTGCACTCGTCCGACCATTGATCCCCCGCTGCACTCGTCCGACCATTGATCCCCCGCTGCACTCGTCCGACCATTGATCCCCCGCTGCACTCGTCCGACCATTGATCCCCCGCTGCACTCGTCCGACCATTGATCCCCCGCTGCACTCGTCTCTTGCCTCCGAAGCCGTCGCCTGTGCATCGTCCTGCGATGCGGGGCGGGCCCATCCCGAGGGTCCGCCGAGTCAGGGGGGGGCGGAAGGGGAGTGAGGCGCAGGCCACGGCTTAGTGGCGACCGTGGCCTATACCGGGGCGGGCGGGGTGGGTGGGTGGGTGGGTGGGGGGGTCAGGAGCCCGAAAAGCAGTTTGTGTACCCAAAATCCACCTCCAAGTTCGGGCCCCTTTGAGTCGTTCATGGCTGAGACTGTGCAGGGGTTTGAGGGCAGCGTGAGATCCCTGGGCGTCCTTGCCTGCGGCCCTGGCCCGATCTACTCTCGGGTCGCTGCGTTCTGTCCGCCGCTGCGGCCGGTGCTCCTGCTGGTGTCGTTTCCGCGTTCGCGGAGCCCCGTCGTTGGTGTGCTGGGGGCTGTGCTGGAGGTGGCGGGATGTGCCGTTTGATGCATTTCATTTTTGTCCCGAGGGACAGTTCTCTGATGCGGGTGGGGGGGTGGGGGGAGGGGGGGGTCAGGCGGAGGAGCTCAGGCTGCCATTCCGCCTCCCTTTCCCCCACGGTAACGGTACGCCGTGGCCTGGTCAGGCGCGGTGGGGCATGCGGTTGCAGGCGGCCGGAAAAGCCCTTCGGGTGTTCCAAAAACGTGTGGTGGGTGGGTCTCTGACATCACCCCCTACACCCCCACCCCCAGCGATGCATCAGAAGGGAAGAGACCCCAGAGGCGGCCCCAGAGGCGGTTAGACAGGCGGTTGGAGGAGGTTGCCGAAGCGGTTGGGGGCGGTTACTGTCGGTTACAAATGCCATTGACGCTGGCACTTGGCGTCAGGAAGACAGTGGCATAGGCTGGGCGTCCTGGAGGGGGGTGGGGTGGGGGGGGGTATACCGCCCCCCACCCCCTTTCCAATGCACCCCTGGACAGACCTAAGAACAAAAAGCGGTGGTTGATCGGCAACGGCCGGTTCATGGCGGGTAATGGCCGGGGTCTGTTCAATGGGCAGCGCCTGCGGGGGAAGTGTGGATTGTCTTCGCAGCGGTGGCACACTCCAGACGGAGGCCTCACTGGAGGACTTGACATTGTGCCGTGTGCAGTGCCCCGATGGCCTGCCACATGGCGGTGTGCGCATGGGCTGGCCACCCGGGGGGGGGGCGACTCCGCGGGTCCCAGGACGCCAACTACCCCCCCCCCCCCAAGGGGCTGGGGCCTCCGGCCAACAGTTAGTTGTCAAAGGTATGAACCCAAGGAGCCAATGGGCGCCGTAGGCCGTAGGCGCCCAATGGGGGAACGTTAGCGCGCCAGGCGTGCGCCCGGCATCTTTTTTGACCCGTGCCCCACCGGTAGCCTTTTAGGGGGTGCACTACGGGGGCACACTTATTGGAGCCATTGGAGCCATTGATGTCTCCCCAGTAGCGGGGGTCAGACACTTGTTAAATGGGGGGGTTTGGGAAAAGGGCTCAATTGACCGACACCATTCTCAGTAAAGAAAAGGTTAGGATCCATGGGGGCAATTTTGATTTTGAGGTACCCCCCCCCCCCCCCAAGGGGCCTCCGGCCGACAGTTGGGGGGGGTAGTTGGCGTCCAAAACCGAGGGGTCGCCCCCCCCCCCCCCAGGGGCTGGCCAGCCCCTGGGGGTCGTGCACGCTGCAGAGCCGTTCCTCAACCCCCCCCCCCCCCCCACCGACCACGACTTTTCGGCCGCGCCGGTAGTGCGTGACTTCTGTATCCGACGCTTTGATTGCTGATGTCTGACTGACAGGTACTGACTGTGATGGTCTGGCTAAGTGTAGTCAGACATGATGTTCTGTTTTCTGTTTCAGACGGCGTGTGTGTCTTGAGGTATGACCGGGTTTGGCATCGAGAATACAGACGCACTTATGCCGCATGGTGGAGTGCATTGCCTCGGGTTTGTATTTGTATGGTTTTTTATAAGGTCTCCCCCCCCCCTGAGGCATGTATTAGAACGGCTGACGACCGTAGGAGGAGAGGGGGGTACCCCCCCCCCCCTGGACCCGGATTTCATCGCAGGAAAAAATGAAATGTACCAAAGGAAATGTTGATTTGGGCCATTTTTGGTACACAAACTTTTGGGTTACAGACCCGCAGGCCGATTGGATCCAGAACCCGGCTTTGACCCCCCCCCCCCCCCCAAAGGGTCTAACCGGGTTTGGCATCGAGAATACAGATGCCCTTGTGCCTGACGGTGGAGTGCATTGCCTCTGGTTTGCATTCGTCCGTTTTTTAATTGGGCCTCACCCCCCCCCCCCCCCTCCACCGACCCACCCCGTCTGAGGCGTGCGTGCCGGGCCGCCGCCCTCTGCGTGCTGCGATGGTGCCCTCCCGCAGAGTCCGCACGTCCAATCACATCAACGCGAAGGGAAGGCCGAGTTGGGGGGAAGTACACGATGATCAACCACCGCGGCGAAGTGAAGACCCAGGTCCCCTGCCCCTGTGCCCCCTGCGGCTGTGCTCGAGGGGGTGTGGGCGCTGCAAAAGGGGCTCACGCGTCAGAGCCCTTATTTAAAGTCCGTTGACTTGGAGACGGCTCAGAAAGTGGCCCGGACGGAAAATCACCTCGAAGAGAGGTTGTTAGATCAAGCGCAGGCGCGGGCGTCATATACCCCCCTTTTTTGGGGTCATTCGCGTAGCATACCCCAAGGCATGATATTGGATGTCCAACCCCTTGTAAAATCATTATTTTGCCCAATAAGAGCATCCCCCAATGGATTTTTTGATTCTGGGGCCTCTATCCCCTAAAACTGGATATCACTTTTTTGAGGGGGGGGTGGGGGGGGGTGGGTGGGGGGGGTGGGGGGGGGGTCAAAAGTTTTTGCTTAATAGGCTACAACCAGTGAGGACGCACGGTGCTTGTAACACGGTTTGCGGTCCAATGGTAACGTAGCTGAGTCCAATTCTGCAGGCGTGGGTCCGAACCCTAGTGTGCCGAATTTTAGTGGGCCGTCTGGGGTCCGGACCGCCGACAACACGGATGCCGTGTTGGCTGCTTTACCACCCGGCCACTACCTGGATTCCAGCGAAGGGTCTCCCTGCTGCTGGGGGCCGTATCTGCCACTGACAAAAAACCCAAACTGTGTGTATCTGTCTGCCTGCCTGCTTGCTGGCTCAGGGACTGATGGGCTGACTGTCAACCTCTCTTCGAGGTGCACTGCCGAAGGCAATAGAATTTTCTAAAGATTTCCTTTCTTTTCCCCACGACGCATCCCTCCAAATGAGCAGCGCGTCGTGGGGATCGTTTTGAGGGGATGGATGTGGGGGTACCCCTGGACCCGCGTCCCGAGCCCCTCCCAGACCCCTTTGGGCCGCAGGACGTTGCAGCCTTGCAGGGGGTAGTGGGGGAAAGGGGGGGGGGGGCGCACACGGAAACGCAGCGAGGCAGGGCTACGGACGGCCTGTGGACGGAGGCGTGTGGGCGGCAAACACAGTCAAACGACCCCGGCAACAACCAACACATCCCCCAACACGCCAACTCAATACGCCAACTCAATACGCCAACTCAATACGCCAATTATTGGGCGCCGCTGACGCACAAACGGCACACCAATGCCACCTCCAGCACAGCCCCGGCACACCAACGACGGGGCTCCGCGAACGCGGAAACGACACCAGCAGGAGCACCGGCCGCAGCGGCCGACAGAACGCAGCGACCCGACGCAACACGCGGAGGGACGAACGGGTGACTGTCCAGGGCCCCGTAAAGGAACAACAACCCGACGGAATGTCACACGGGGGGGGGGGGGGGGCTAGTGGGGGGAAATGGAGGGCCCCATTCCCCCCCCATCCCCCCATGTGTGAACCCCAGCAGGGGATTTGACCCCCTGGACTTGTGTATCTTCAAAATGCTCCGAACGAAGCGGGGGATTCAACAATGCCCCCCCCCCCCCCCTCCCCCGTTGGCACAACCCCCCAAAGAAAGGAAAGGGAAAGGGTGCGTAGGGAGGTGAGGACAGGCAGAGGGAGGATGCTGCAGACGTGGGACATCTGGCGATCTTCCGGGAAAAGGGTGTTCAGTGCAGTGCTGGACCCCAACCCCCGCGGCGTGGGCAGGGGGGTCTGGAGCTCGTGGGCATGTGATCTGTATGGGCGTCCGGCGGTTGGCAGCGGCCATCAGATGATTGTCCCACAATTCATTGGGAGCCATGATTTGAAACCCACTACACCGCCTACTACTGCGCCATCGACGGATGCGCATGCGACGCATGTGACGCCCCCCCCCCCCCCTCCCAGAAACAAATACAGCGTCCGCCACATTCACAGCACTGTTGGCTATTGTTCAAGTGCGTCGGTGGTGTCGATTCCACATCTGGCCCCCATAGTCCCCGGTACCGTACGGTGGTACGTGTGCGTGCCATGCGGTGGTCCCCATCGCTCATGTGTGCACCGCAAGGCCGCTGCCATAGCGCACGCGCTGTCACGCGCGCATGCCGCACCCGGCCCCTCCGCGGCGCATGTGCATGCCGTCAGGCGGCCCCCAAACCCCATGTGAATACCAGGACACGTGCACACCGCAGGGTAGCCCCAGCACTGCATCGTGGTGCACCGTGGCCGCCATGGAACACCGTAAGGGGGGCCCAGGAGGGTGTTGGCAGACCGTAGGGTCGCCGCCATCGTACCTGGGCGTACTATCGGCCGGGCCGCACTTCTGGTGGCCAGCAGCAGGGAGCCTGTGCACACCCGCAACTTCAAGTTCGATGCAACTTTCGCCTTGAAAAAACCGATCGTTGAAGCCAACGATGCCCGCACGGATCCAGTGAGCAAAGGGCGTTCGGTGCCTGACCAGCCTCCGCCCAGTCAGCCTCTGCCCCCCCCCCCCCCCATCACCTTCCGGGGGTGGCAATGGCCCGCAGCCATCACACACTTTGGGTGCCCCATTTGCAAGCATCCGCACAAGCCGCCGGGGCGGTGGGTGTCGGTGAGTCGCAGACATTCCCATGTTTCCGTCGGTGAGTGCGGTGAGTCGATTGTTACAAAGGGGACTGTGGGGAGGGTCTTCGATCCCCCGGCAAATGGGAAGAATGGGACTGTGCAAACAGGGCATTCCACCCCATTTTTCTCGTTCACCACTGGCGCCCCTGCCCCCCACCCGAGGGTAAGTGCAAAGTGTAAAAGGGTAAGTGAGGTCATGCACGCGAATCAGAGAGATCGACAGAGTAGCCGTTTGGGTGACTTCGGAACCAGTTCATTAGGGCTGCACACGGCCTTGGGACGGTGCCAGCGCCGTGCATCGGTGGGGGGGTATGCCCAGGGCGTGCTGTTGCTGCAGAAAGCACGTGTGGCCGCTGTTGACCGTCCTGGGACCCTGGCACCTCATGCAACCACGGACATGCACCACCGTTGAGTCGGAAGCCGGGACCCATCAGCGGGTACTCTGTGTTACCGTCCCTAATGCATCCCTGAAAACCCAACAAACTTAGTCCAAAATGTAAATTAGCAAAATCGCAAGAACTGAAAACCCTAAGACATGGAAAGGCCAAAAATTGCAAACCAATGACACTTGAAACCGCCAAAACTGGAAACCGCCAAAACTGGAATTCAGCAACACTGAAACCGCGAATAACTGGAAACCGCGAAAACTGGAATTCAACAACACTGAAACCGCGAATAACTGGAAACCGCGAAAACTGGAATTCAACAACACTGAAACCGCGAATAACTGCCTACAAAACTGGAAACTGCCAAAAACTGGAAACCAACAAAACGGGAAGCCGCAAGAAGTGGAAACTGAAAAAAAAAAAACACTGGGACCTGCACAGAAACGGACGGAGGTAGTGCACTCGCTGCATGCGCCACTCGCTGCAGGCGGACTTCTTGGGCACTTGGCAGCTCATGTACTTCGGGTTCACCAACTGCCCCGACGTGTGTCCCGCGCAGTTGAACCGCTTGACGGAGGTGCGTCCCTTGCCCTGGCTCCGTGCCCCGGACCCGCCTTCAGTACTCCGGCGGGCCAATGGCTGATGCCGCTGCGCCCTCCCTCTGCGTGCACTGGGTCATGATCTGAGACCCGATTGGTAACGGAACGGGGCTACGCAGCCGCAGGCCAAGCAAAAAGGGTAAGGCACATGGCGCAGCCATGTGGACCCCAACCACACCAACTGGGAGGGGACCCCAGGATCCTGGGAGGGGCCCCCAGAACCCCGGGCAGAGAAGGTCTCGTAGTTCAGCGGTCATGCACGTGACGCCTGAACTAAAGGTGCTCGGTTCGAATCCCGGTGGTGGCCGAACGCAGTGTCCTAGGCGCTGGGGTGTCGGTGACCCCGCGAGCCGGAAGGGCGCCGAGGGACAGGTAGGGATCACTGATACGCTGCAGTTCAGAGATCGCCCGAGCAACTTTCCTTACCTTACCCAGAACCCCGGGAGGGGACCCAGATCCCACCAAGCCCTCCGGGTGGAGGCATCAAGCCCACCCCAGCCCCCCGATGGGGGTGCAGGCTCCTGTTACCGACTCCGCACTACTGCCCCCCAGACCACGACAACTCCATCTTCGTTGTCGTGCACGGCGCTCACCAGTGGGATCATGACTATCACAGGGCGTGAGCACCACCAGCACCACCCGAGGGGGGGGGGGGGGGGTGAGGGGGGGGGCTGGACTCCCCGCAGCCCCTTACACGGAGCCCTGCTGCCGGGTCGTGGGCTAAGGTCAGGCCGCGGCGCTGTGGCGACACTCAGGGCGTTGCGGGTGTACTCGCCACAAAAGTACCGCGCGGCGCGGGTACCCCCCCCGTCGAGGGCCTTGGGGATTGGGTGCAGACTCTCAATCTGCGCCGATCCATCGGCGGAGGGGGAGACGACCCGCTCAGATCCGAGCGGTTGTCCCGCGGGTCGCGAGCGGATGCGGCCCCGGAGGTCAGGGGGATGAGCACCCCCTCGCAATGTTTGTGTCACCGGAACCCGAGAACATTGTGCGGCGGCGGCAGGGGGGTCCTTAAGGGACGAGATTTTTTTTTTTTGTTAAGGACCGCCCTTAAGGACCGCCCCAAGGGACCACCAACCGCCAACCGCCAACTCCCATCAACCGCCAACCACCACCAACTGCCAACCACCAACCGCCACCAACCGCCAGCCACCAACCGCCGCCAACCGCCAGCGGCGACCAACCGCCAACTGCCAACCACTGCCAACCGCCTCCAACCACCAACCGCCAGCCACCAACCGCCGCCAACCACCACCAACCGCCACCAACCGCCAGTTGCCAACCGCCAACCGCAAACGGCCAACCATGGTTGAGCACATGGAGTGCCCGCGGGCTTTTTTGGGAAAACTGGTACCGGAACACTTTTTTTTTCCCCCCGTTAAGGACACCCCTGGGCGGCGGTCGAACTCGTGCGGATTTGAGTTGCCTCGAGGTCCTGCAGCCGCTCTGGAGGTGTGCGGTACACCGACCGGGCCCCGCACGGCGGCGGTGCGCATCGGCAGTTCATCGCCCACAGTTCTGCGCTTGTTTTTGGGGGAAGAGGAATGCAGGCCCGGCGGGCGCCCTGGGGCGATCCTCACACTGCCCCCCTCCGGGGGTGGCGATGGCCCGCAGCCATCACACACTTTGGGTGCCCCATTTGCAAGCATCCGCACGAGCCGCCGGGGCGGTGGGTGTCGGTGAGTCGCAGAAATTCCCATGTTTCCGTTGGTGAGTGCGGTGAGTCGATTTTTACAAAGGGGACTGTGGGGAGGGTCTTCGATCCCCCGGCACAATGGGAAGAATGGGACTGTGCAAACAGGGCATTCCAACCCATTCTTCTCTCAACCCCCCCCCCTTTTCTCCCTTTTTTCTTCAATTCCCCCCCATTCCCCTCCCACTCTGGAAGTTGTTCCTACATTTCCCATCTTGATTTGTTCCTGATTCCCCGTTTCCCCCAATTTCCCCCAGTTTCCCTCCATTTTCTCCATTTTCCCCATTTCCCCCATTTTTCTAGACTCCAAAAACCGGGTTCGGTGAGTTGGTGAGCTCGGTGGCGGTGAGCGCGGAGGCTTGCCTTTGGAATCTCCATGAATCTTCGAACATGTTGACTACTGAGACCCCCGCCCCCCGTCGCTAAGCACAGCCCCCCGGTCGTCCCCCTTCCAGGCATGGCCCACAAAGTGGGTGTTGTACATCTGCTGATGATCTTGGGAGGTGGGAGAAAGGTTTGTGTGTGTCGGGGGGGGTCGTTCCAGGTCGTTCCCGGTGACTGTCCAGGGCCCCGTAAAGGAACAACAACCAGACGGAACACACAGGGTCACACAGGGGGTCGTTCCAGCCCCGTCACCCCCGAGGGGGAGGGGGGTAAAGGGGCTGCCGTTACAGAGCCTTACAAAGTGGCGGTCTGAAGACTAGTCCTGGCGCAGAAAGTTTTTGGAAAGAAAATTGGCCACGATGCACACCTCAAAATGAGGAGTGCAGCCTGGCGATCATTTTGAGGTTCGTATGTTCGGGTACCCTGGACCCCCCCCCAGCCCCCCAGGGCTCCTTTCAGCAACACCCCTGGGGGGGGGGGGGGCACACCACCCACCGAACCCTCCCTACCCCCCGACCGGCGGATATGCAGAGTCGTCGGACGCCATCGTGCTCCTCCGCAGGCGTCCTGTGAGCCTTAAGATCGGCCCCCAAAGCCAATCCAAAAATCCACCTACCCCCCCCCTTTTAAAAAAAAGCCCTGCCCCCCCCCCCCGCCCCCCCCACACACACCCTGTTGAATCGTCTGGGGCTCCCGTCATGCGAGTCCCCCCCCCCCCCACAGGGGGGGTTTGGAAAATGGGCCTGAACGCCCCCCCCCTTCCCCCGGTGGTCCAGGTCGCGGATTACAGAACGGCCACCGGCCTCGGGCCCACGGTGGCCACCCTCTGCCCGCCGCATTGCACAGGCCCTCCATCTCGTGAAGAAGGCGCGGCCCAGTGCAGAGCTGTCCCCCATGTTCATGTGCTGCGACCCCGGGAGGGACTCCGTGGCGGCGTGTCGGAAGGCGGTGGCAGGTGGTGTGCCTGCGTCCCCCCCCGATGATGTCCGTGTGCCTGGGGCTTTGGGGCACCGGGGCACAGGCCGGACCTTCCCCTTCCCCCCCTCCGCCCCCAGAGATGCTTCATCCTCATCATCATCATCATCGTCGTCGTCCTCGTCCTCGTCGTCGTCGTCGTTGTCATGGTCGTCGTCGGCGTCCGCGTCGGCGTCGGCGTCGTCGTCGATGTCATCACCATCACCACCAGCACCAGCACCATCATCATCATCACCAGCACAAGCACCACCATCACCAGCACCAGCACCAGCACCACCATCACCATCACCAGCACCAGCACCACCATCACCATCACCATCACCATCACCATCACCAGCACCAGCACCAGCACCATCACCAGCACCATCACCAGCACCAGCACCATCACCAGCACCATCACCAGCACCAGCACCACCATCACCATCACCATCACCATCACCAGCACCAGCATCAGCACCATCACCATCACCAGCACCAGCACCAGCACCATCACCAGCACCATCACCAGCACCAGCACCAGCATCAGCACCATCACCAGCACCAGCACCAGCACCAGCACCAGCACCAGCACCAGCACCAGCACCAGCACCAGCACCAGCACCAGCACCAGCACCAGCACCAGCACCAGCACCAGCAGCAGCACCAGCACCAGCACCAGCACCAGCACCAGCACCATCACCAGCACCAGCACCAGCACCATCACCATCCCATCATCATCATCATGGGCCTCCTCCTCCTGGTCATCGTCGCGGTGGTCATTTCTCACCACTTTTGGCCCCACACCCGAACCCAATGGTCGTGCCCTGTCTCTGAGAGGGGGGGCTGCTGATGTTACCGTGGGCCGCACCGACTGCACTGAATGTCGTACTCGACATGCGGTCACCGGCGGGGGACTGTGTGTTTGTGTGTTTGTGTGTGTGGGGGGGGGGCGCTCTCCTGACCGTCCTGCAGTTTCAAAGCCATGGATTGCGGGTTTGGAGCCAGACACCCCCTCTGTCCGGCCACAGCGTTATGCGCCCTGCACTCTGTGGCGCCGCGCATCCTCAGCAGCCGGTGCACACCCGTTGTATTTCCTTTGCCAACGACGCACGACCCCCGCCCTGCCCCGCCTGTTGCGGCAACGTAAGCGCCGCAGGCATGCTCGACGGTCTCTTCTACGACGAACAGCACATGTGTTGGCTCAAAGTGGTGCGCAGTTTTGTCGTTGAGACATGTTTGGTAGCTCTTTGCCATTCGTCGGTTGTGGGCCATTTTGTGGAGGACACCGCAGGTCATGAAGCC
This sequence comes from Eutreptiella sp. 'Long Island Sound 2002', assembly GCA_964036045.1. Lineage (NCBI taxonomy): Eukaryota > Euglenozoa > Euglenophyceae > Eutreptiales > Eutreptiaceae > Eutreptiella > Eutreptiella sp. 'Long Island Sound 2002'. Next base: position 4,405,762 of record OZ038392.1, read on the forward strand.
GTGGGCGGATGCATATCCCTCACTCGTCACTGGCCGCGATACCGGGCGGCGTGGTCCTGGTCAGCGCATGCCGCATGGCCCATGCCCCACCCCGGGACACGCACGGAAGTGTGTACCGACCGGTGCTACGACCCTCCCGTACCCCCCTCCATTACCCCCCGACGCAGCCCCGCTACACCGATCCGTTTGGGGGCCGCTGGCCTTGGGGCTCGGGGTCCGCACTACCCCGTCCGTTCAGCGTGCCTCTGCTTTGCATGTGACAGTCCGTTAGCGCGCCGCGCGCGCCGGGCAAAGTTTTCCCCTATTTCCCCCCCGTTGTCCCCCTTTGTCCCATTTTTTGTCCCCGTGTTGGGGACCCCCGAGAAGGCAGGGGTGATGTAGCCATTCCGCCCACAGGTGGCCCCCCGAGACGGCAGGGGTTAGGTAGCGTGGGCTGGAGGAGGGGGTGATGTTTGGGGGTGAACTCGGGGGTGAACAACTTTTGTGAGCCTTGAAAGTGGTCAATTTTTTTCTCACCAAATACACGGCAGATGATGACTTTTCTGAACCCCCTCGACGCGCTGATTCCAAAATCCCATTTTCATTTTTTGCTGAATTTTGGGTCTGGGTCACCTCCGGGCCCTGGGGTCAGCCTCCGTAGGATTTTGGGGGGCCCGTCAATTGAGCTCTTTTTTTGGGGGGGTCCTATGGTACCACTGATGAGGATCTTTTTGTGCTGACGTGTGCTTGCTCTTGTGACTAGCACACCACACGACTCTGAACAGGGGGTCCAGCCAAAGGGCTGTATCGACAACCCCCCCCTGCAAACGAAAGCCCGCCCAGCCTTGCGTCATGTGTAATTGTCCTTTTTGCAGATTTGTGCACACGAATGTCTGATTCTGGCACTTCGCACTCTGGGTCTGATGGCAAAAGGTAATGGCAAAGGCAAGGAACATGTGAGGAAATGGACCCGTGGTACAACACTGACTCCTCTTAAAAGGGCACGGCAATTTCCTGACGACGTGGTAGTTCCAGGGCAACGCATGCCAAAAGATGGGCACCGCTCTGTGCAAGGCTGCGCTGGGGTTGTACTGTACCCCTGGGCTGCTTGTCCAGTGATTGAATGTGTGGTTTCAAGTTTTGTGCTGCCCGCCTGCCTCCCTGTGATGCGTTACGTGCCTCGTGCCTTCCATTTTAGGGCTCTTTTTTGTGCAAAGAAAGCGACCACAAGCAATCACAGAACATCCGGGGAAATTGCGGATGAATCGAATGAAGGATGGCTCAGAATGGCCCAAGCTTTGGGGGGGCTAATCGTGCGGCGCCTGTGGCGCGCAATCTTTGACTAATTTGGGTAGTTATCGTGGAACAGGGGAAGGTGTCCCCTTTTGTACCCGTGGCCCACTCATGGCTAACCGGACGTATGCATTTGGGGCTCATTTGGGGCTCAGTCATGCATCGCGGTGTCTTTTTTCCTCCTTCCTTCACCCAAAATTGAGGAAAATTGATGCGGTGCTCATTACCTTAAAGCCAATTACCCGTACCCTACGGCGCCAGCGGCACGCAGTCAACACCCCCCGCCCCGCCCTGATCTAACTTTAACCGGAGTGAGCTAACTTTAACCGGACCTGTACCCATTGGGTTTTTCAACCTAAGGCCCCCACATCGCCCAACCAAGTGTGGCCAGATGGGGCCAGCTACTATAGCAGCACGGGGAGGGAGTGACTCCTGACCAGCATGTACGCCTAACCCACTAGAGCCCGGACAGCCAAAGCGGCGAGCGGTGGTAGGGTCGAGGGATGAACGCCAGTTCGCCGAACACTCAACGGGCGCGCCACGAGTTGGCAAGATGGACAGAAGGCGATGGCAGTCGCGGGGCAGGCGCGGCCAGAGCCTAATGCGGACACTGCAACCGGACCATTTGAGGCCCGCCCTGATCTCCATCCCCGGCGGGCACAGTCCCCTGTGCACCTCTGCCCCTCCGCTTCTGACAGATTACCACCCGGATCTGATGGGCATGACTGGATGCCCCGGGCAGGTCGAGACCCTCACCAAGGCCTACAAGGTCTTCTTCTCAAAGCCCACAGACCAGGACGTTCAGTCGGGGGACTACATCGTCGACCATTCCATCGCCACGTTCATGTTCGACCCTCAGGTGACCTCCCTGCCGGGACCCTCTGCACCCCCACCCCCCCCCCCTCTCCCTGAGAGCTGGATGTCCGAGTCGTTAAGCACCTATGATAGCATGTCATCAGTCGTGGGATCGAACTCGGCTGCCGTTAGTTCACCGCCCGGTGCCCGAGGGATCAGAGCAGTGCCGACCTGCGCGATACTCGGGAGGTGGGGCATCCATTTCCACACAGTACACTCGATGCAGTGGGATGAGACTGCCACGCCATGGGGACGTTTTCGCACAGCGCGGGCACAGCGCCAATGATTGCGCTGTTTATCCCAGGAACACCCCCGCAAACCACCCCCCTACAGAAGCGTGCGTGATCCATTCGACACCGCATCGGGGGTGCGGAATTCAGGGCCCTGGGATCCGTGGCAGCGCAAGGTCCGGGATAGTGCACGGGTGTCTGTCCAGGAACACCGCGAGGACCGCCACGATCCGAGCGGGGGATCCGAAGGCGTCCGGTGTACCTGGACCGCGGACGCTCGTCAAGGAAGGCGAGGGGTGTCCTGGGGTCCGGGGTCTGAGACCCGCGCCTCCGGGCGATTGGGCGAGAGGCCCAGGGTACCTTCCCTCCCCCCGCCCCATGCCCCTTTGAGGATCGTTGTTAGGGCAGGCCCAGAGCAGCGGCGGGCCATGAGGGGCCGAATTATCACACGGTAACAATGAGGGTCAGGGATGGCAATAAGAATCGCGGGTGGAGATGGGAGATGGGAGTGGGTTCAGGCCTTAGTTCCCTGTCTGCCCTGTCCCCCCCCCCCCCCCCATCGTACGCTCAGCACCTTGTCTACCTTGTGTACAACTGCACCGTTCCCTGTTGTACCATGGCAATATACAGCCTTTGTGTTGTGTTGTGCTTTGTGGAGTGAGGCCTGTGTGTGTGGGGTGGGGGGGGGGGGGCTTTTCCCATCCTCTCTTACCTTACCCCATTGCTGGATCCGTCGACATCAATCCGTTTGGGGCCTCGGCCCCGGGGGGAGGGGTCTCTGGCGTTTCCTGTTGTATGTGAACTCAGTGACAGGTTGACTGATTGATCCGGTGAGGCCTGCATAGCGATGGTCTTGTACGTACCGCCGCGTCCTCACTGCAGTTCGCTTTTTCAGTGGTCCATCCACTGGCATCTTTGCGTCCTTGTTGACAGAAAGGTACCTATGGTCTTATAGGCCACTGACGAGCCACATTTCTTTCTGCGCTTTGTGCTGATCGCGTCTTGTGCTCACGCACCATAGCCCAGAGTTCCTTCGGGGGCTCTGTGGCATGGGCTGCGGTGCCGGCGTCGACAGAAGCCCTGTCCAGAGGGGAGGGCAGAGTTTTGCTCAACAACTCAGCATATCCTCGGTCCCCCCCCCCCCCGATTGAGGTTTGTTTGCTCGTTTGTGCCTGTGGTGGTATCTCCACACCGTACCTGACATAACGTGGCGGTCATACATTGGTGCACCGAGGATGCGTCAAGCAATGGGCCCGAAGGCTTGTAAAACGGTACGCGGGGCTTTCCAATCTGCCAAACCCACTTGCACCAGCATCCAGAGTGCTCTGGGTCCACTGTTGGTGACATGCATTTTTTTTTGAACCCTTTCTCTGTCTTGAAAAGGCCAACTGTCACGCCTTTTTGGGACATTTTGGGGGCCGAAACAGGTATCCACAGACATTGTTGACACCCTTTTGACCTTGTTTTGGCCCAAAATGACCCGTTTTTAAGCCTTTTTTTTAGTAGATCTTTGGGGGACCCAAACAGGTGACCACATGCTCTGAAGGGGCGCAAACCACTTGTTCGAGCACCCCACGTGGTAGGTCTTTGGGAAAATCAACTTCGGAAAAAAAAAAGAATCAATTCTAACTACTTTTGCCCCATTGTTGACCCCTGGTAACCCCAGCCTGGCACATGTCCAGCTCACCACTCCTTGGGACAATGGGGCATTGAATGTTGCTTGCAATGTGGAAACACGCATGCGGGTGTTCCAGTCATCATGATTCATGACCGCAATGATGCCCACGGCAATACAATGCAGTCCATCGCAGCGATGGAAGGTGGGACTTGAAGAAGTGGCTAGTTTTAAGGTTGCTTTTGGCCACTTTTGATCCCACAGAGGTCCCTTTTGAGACCGCCACGCTAAAGATGCGAGACTGTGCCCTGAGGTGTTTGTCCATCTTCGAGGTTGCTTCCCATGCAAATAGTCCCTTCCTTGGGCAAGGTACTTCAAAACAGCCGAAAAATGGCATTTTTTTGTCGTTCTTGTCAGATTTTGAAACTTGGGACCAGCCCTCTGGCACCCGTTCCGGGCCGCCCCTGTTGACTTTCCTGCTCAAACTTTGTGTGATGGTACTTCATGTTAGTGTGTACTACATACTTGTGTGGCCCTACTTCACACCCAACGGTATCATCCACCAAAATTTTGAATCCGAACCATCACCACCCAGTTCTGATTTTTTGGCTACTTTCACGCTCGCTTGCTGGCTGCTACTTGCTGCTGGCCACAAAGGGCACCTCCACCCCAGACCTTCGGGTTTGCCGGCTCGGTGAAGCGGGTTACAACACTTGACTGGTTCTATCAGCCCGGTGACCCTCGCCCTGACATCAGGACAGCAAACCCATGCCCCCTGCTGCTGCAGGCATGCCCCCACCCTGATGCACGCTGGCGCCCCCGGCCGAAGCATGCGTTTGCCCCCTGTCCTCACACTTGTGCCCAGCTGATCTACCCCCATGCCTCTCACTGCATGCCAGCACTTTCATGCATCACTTGAAGGCGCATGCATGCGTCCTTCTCTTCCAATGCACCCCGTGCCCCAAGGCCAGCGGCCCCCAACCGGATGGGTGTAGCGGGGCCGCGTCGGGGGGTAGTGGAGGGGGGTAATGGAGGGTCGTAGCTGACGGATGGGTGTAGCGGGGCCGCGTCGGGGGGTAGTGGAGGGGGGTAATGGAGGGTCGTAGCACCGGTCGGCACGGGCTTCAGTGCGTGTCCCGGGGTGGGGCATGTGCCATGCGGCATGCGCTGACCGGGACCACGGGTGGTACCTGCGGGCAGTGCATTGCACGCCGCGGGAGGCACGCGCCGCCCTGCCGATGCATGCGTGCCTCTTGCTGATGCATGTGCCTGTGGACTTCGTGGGTTTTCAGGGCAACTTCGTGGAATACTGGAGCTCCAATCACACCGCGGAGGACATCAGCAAACGCATTGTGCAGGAGATCGACACCTGGAAACTGCGGACCAATCCGTTCGGGTAAGGCCGCGGCCGCCCCGCGCCCCTGCGCCGTGGTCCGCGTGCCGTACCATGGCTCCTTCCTCGAGCCTTGCAGCCGAGGCGACGGTACAACAAGGGACGTCCGGTCTCCTGCCATGGCCGTGTTCAGGCACTGGTAGAGCCCCCCCCCCTACCCCCCCCCTTCCGGCAGAGCAATGCCCCCGCTCCCTCGGCCTTTGGACTGCGTCTGGTTTGTTTGGTGGTTTGTTTAGTCGTATACGAGAATCCGGGAGAGCCTTTTCGCATGGCGGACTGGCGCCGGCCTATTCGCCTTCTTAGGGACGTGCCACTGCGGGATCTGGGACGAGGCCCCGAGATCCCCGGAGCAACGGTGCAGGGCCCAAAGGGGACTGCGGCCAAAGAGGTGACGGAGGGGCTTTGTGGTCTGTGGGAGCCCCGCGCTGCCGCCGCAGTTGCAGTCTGTACACAGCGATGATGTGTGGCTGCAGGCGGTTGTGCGGCAGTGCGCAGGCGCGCGATGACATTCGTCTTGCTTCTGCACAGGCCCCTTCTGCCCAAACGTGCGGGCTATTTGCGCCAACACTCTGCCGGGGCCCACGAGGTGAAGGTGGCGGCTGGTACAGGGCTGGCGCGTGTCTTGAAGCGGTGTTGCCCCCCCCCCCCCCCCGGCCCCCAGGCTGCACCAGCGGTGTGTTGGTGCACACACACACACACACACACACACACACGCACGCACCCACGCACGCACGCACGCACGCACACACACACACACACACACACACACACACATGCACACACACACCCCTCTGCAACCCCCAGCGGAATTGCCCCTCGAAGGCATGTCTGATGATCTGCCGCTCTGTGTGGACGGTTTGCCCGGCATTCAGAAGTGTCGTACCCTTTGCCCCAACCACATCCCTGATTTTGCTTACGTCACATCACATTGAAGATGTCGTGTGTGGGCAGTTTTGGCTGGATTTGGGTTCAGTGGTGTTGGGATCCCCAACTGGGGCATAGGACCAATTCCTGAGCGCGACACTTTATGGCTTTGGGGGCCGGGGCGGGGGGCAAGTTTGGGGCCCACCCTGTCCCCCCGCTGCCCCTCTTCCGCTCTTCGACCCGTTTGGTCCCCGTTTGTCCAAGCCTAAGCTGTTCTTCTGCCTGCAATACCTAGGCAATCGTGGTGGAGGTATTTGGGTGCTCTCTCTGGGTCATTCAGATCTGTCCCTGAGGGCTTCCATCAGTGAGGTCTCGGCTGTTTCAGGGCGGCAACGGCTGAAAATCGCGACTTGGGTGCGGTTCGAAGAGGTTTGGGTCGTTCCGTTCTGGATACAAGTGAGCCCATGGCGACCCACATCGCACCAGTGTTTTTCAAGACTCCCCTTCGGACAACACTGGCACGTGCACCGGCAAGAGGCAACCACAAGGGCCGCATGCCAGCACGTCAAATGGTACACAAGACCACGTAGCACGCATGGGCCAGAGCAGCGTTCAGCGCGCATAACACTTCAGTTTCTGCGCAATTCAATAATGTTGCTGCTTTGTAATCTCAGTCTTTCCGCCATGCTCAAGTGTCCGTGTGTGTATGACCTGCTCATGACTTTGAGACCCTTCCGGACAAGGTGTACACATGTTTCGTAACCGCCTTTCTTGCTCCGTTCTTGTTTCGTGGTTCTGAATGTGTGTGTGTGTGTGTGCGATTACAAAAAAGCCAAAGATTTGTTCTGAGTGCCATGAAAGTGGCCATTGGGCCCGCGAGTGCCCGGCTGCAGGACGAGCTGGCATGGGCGACAAGCCCTATCACAATGTCACAAATCCGCCACCTGATCCGTGCTGGGCATGCCCCGGAGAATACCATTGGGCCCACCAGTGTGAGAAGTCCATCAGCCGGCGCGAGGCCGGGGTATGCGTTCTTTGCGGCAGCCCGGACCACTAGTTCAAAAAATGCGACCTATATGACCCTGCCATACACGTCTCCAAGCCCCGCAAAGGCCCACCCTCAGGAGCCAGACCTCCAAGACCGAACTACCGTCAAGGAGTCACGTGGTGCCTGCAACATGGAACTGCTGATCACACAACAACGTCCTGCGACAGTAAGAGTGCTGCAATTCTGCTTCCACCTGAGGACGTCTGAGATCAGTATGCAGACTGTTGTTTGTGGTGCGGACTCCCTGGACATGACACCCTCTCGTGCATGAGGAGAGCTCCTGCACAGGCATCGTAAAACAAAGCGGAAATCCAAACGTTGAAAGGCCAAATGCTCTCACTGGAAAAGGCCGTCCAGGGTGCTCAGGAGGCACAGAAGGACTTACCAGAAATTCGATCCCGCCTACAAAACTTGGAAGAAGGACAACGCACAACGTCGGACTGGGTGAGGAGAGTCGAACAAAAAACAGACACCACTCTCCCAAAGTTGCGGTGGGAAGAATTTTTGCGTGATGAGCTACCGGTGGTCAAACACTCCATCCTCGAAGCCCAGGAAACGGCGAAAGAAGCGCCCCCGAAGACCACGTTCACCGAACGGCTCGCCAAGTTTGCGAACTCCCCCAGACCAGCGCCCACCAGAAGTGGATGCCGTCATGCACAACCATTCAGGCCAGAAACGGAGAGCGGATGAAAGCCCTGCCACACAGTCCCGTAGGACACGAGCAAAATCCAGCGATCCCCCATTCCCAGCAACCGCCTCCTGTGGACCTGCCTCCCCTTGCATCGGACGTCTGGAAAACACAAATCCTGGACCTGCTCTTCTTTGAATGGTTGGTGCAGAAAGATAAGCGGCTCATTGATTGGGTGGGAAAACACAGCACGAAGGAAATGCTGGGCACGGTCACTAATCTGGGCATGGGTAGCCTCACAGCCGAAAAAAAGTCAGCAATCTCCACAATCCTGCGTGGGTGCAAGATAGACCCCAATATTTTCAGTGAATTGTAGCAATCTGGTGTGCGCGACGAGCTGCACTGCATTACCGACACCTTGCTGCACACGGCGTTGTCCTGCCGTTTTGTCCAGCAAAAATTAGGTCTCGCCTCTTTAGTCCTGGCACCCACAGCAGCAAGTGCAGCTGTGTTGCTGCATGGCCATTACTTCCCTCTGCATTACTCCCACACCCGGTGCCCGCTTCAGAATGTATCCCAGCGATGGCGGTTGCTGAATAGCCTTACATGCCAAACAGACCAGTCCAAACTATCATACAGCGTAGGCACAACATCTCTGTTGCAACTTGCTGGAGGGGGGCCGGTTTCCAATTCAAATTCAGTGCCGATTCCCCAGCCATCCCTCTACCTGCGGCGACGCTTGTGCCACATGCTGGATGGTACCTGTCTCTGGTGCTCCCCATAGTGCCGTTCCGTTGTTCAGCACTACCCGCTGAGTAATATACAAGGCACACTTCCAAGCGGCCACTGTGTTGTTGTGTGGCAGGACACGTGTCCGCATATTTTCCTTCTCCCTACAGACACCCCCCTGTGGTTCTGGTCTGAACGTGATGAAGACTTGAGTCCTTTTTGTACCACCCTGGCCCCGTATGGCACCCTGCGGGAAGGCGGTTCACCGGTACTTTGGTATAACGAAGCAGCCCGTCGTTGCCTGACTGCCGTATAGCACCAACGGCTGTCCACGTTATTTCATGAATATGGTACAACACACGTCCCATGGCCGGAACCCCCACATGCTAGACACATCCTGCTCTCTCTCCGAGTACAGATTCAGCACGCTGGCGGACACTACCTTAGGTAAGTGGGCCCAGCTCTTACAGTATAGTGTGCCATATTGGCCTTATAAACAGCATCCCACCCTGCGTCTGCTGAGACAAAAATCGTTTACAGGCACTTGGCATTTGAACGTCTCTCCTCCACATTTCATCATTTACGTGTGTGTAAACTTGCGCACGGGAGCCGTCTACGTTGGACAGACCACACGAACACCAGTGCAGCGCCTGCGTAAACACTACACCGACGCACACGCGCGCACAGATAGTGCCACATTCCATTCTCTTATCCCCCTGACGGATTTCGCAAACTGGGTAACCATACCTGTCCCGTATACTGAAACACTCTTTCAGACCGGGCTGGCTGAGCGCGCATGGTGGTCCGAGTTGAAAACAGTGGGATGTAAATGATGTACCCCCGGGTATATGTGAGTCCGACACCAGTACTAAGATCCGGTCCTATCTATCCCACCGCATCTTGTCCGCGCTGAAAGAAATCCGTGTGGCAACAAAACTGAAAGACTTCTCACGCGTGAAAGCACCAGAGTGCACACGGCGTGAAGCCAGTGAGTCTGTGTGCCTTCCTTTGCATCTGTCCAGCGTGATTGTCGTTCGAAACCTCACTTCCATACAGCAGACCACGATCACAAATGTGTTGCGCAGGACAATAAAGTCTAGCGACTTGCGCCCCTTTGAGCGACAGGCCGTAAAGCACACGGTATGTATTGTACGCTTCAGTCCACATTTTGTGCGCTTCGTACTTCAGGTGGCAGCCATGAAGCAGTGCCGATCAGGCTGGAACCACAATGCAGCTCCTTTTTTGCGAACGTGGCAGCACAGTTTGGCTCTCCACGACTTATAGACGGCCACGTAGCACTCGTCCCGTTATGCCTGAACGTTGGAGGCGTGGGCAACCTGCGTCCCAACGACCCGTTCCTGTGTGTGGTAAGCTGTCTAGGGATAAAGTGTGCCAGGGGATCCGAGCATTTTGCAAAAAGCTGTCTGTACCGGTTCCGGACCTGGACCATTTCTTACCCTGCTCCCTCTTCACTGAAACGGGTGCCGTCTTGCGGCAGTTGCAGAATTTGGCTAAGCATTTGGCCCAGTTTCAATACATCCGCATCGCGGACAAGGGGGTGGGGGAGTTGTGGGGGTTCTGCGGGGCGTGGTATGGGACCAAGTCCACGAATTCATGCTAGCCGAGAACTTCCAGCGGTCCGGTTCAAGCCGGTTAAAGCATATCTCTGGCGTTGTTGAAAAGATGAGCCTGAAACGCAACCGGTTAGGCCGCTTGTGTGTCCTGTACCTCCTCTCAAAGGCGAAGTCTCTTGTGACGCGAAAATGGGTCTAGAGGGGTATATCCGCGTCCCCATCCCCTGTGCTTGATAAGGAGCAGTTGCGCCTAGGTGCACGTGCGATGACCACGCTGCTGCGCTTGCTTCACACGGAGATTCCATACAACTTCCAACATGCAGAAATCCGAACCATCTCGACTTGGTTTCAGTTTGTAGCGCAAAAAGGTGCGAGGTCTCTGTGTGAGGTTGACTGTAAGAAACAGTTTGACAACATCAACCCTTCACACGTCACTACAACATTCACAGAGGCTGCGGATTGGCTGTACCGTAAGCGGCAGTGGCGACAGACCCAGGTGATATGGTCGATCAGCCGAGACAGTGCAAAACTTGACAAGGTGGGAGAGGCAGCCAATCACCGATTTTGGCACTTACTGCACGCACAGCTTCGCGAAATGTTGTTTTTTGAAATGCACGGGACTAATTTTCTTCTTGCCGCCGGCTCCCGGTGGCAACTGTTGGACAGCATTCCGATGGGAGGCCCCTTCAGTGCCCAAAGCGCTGATTTGCACACACTGTGGGGGATTAAGACGAAAAGCAAGAAGATCGAGGAATCTGGGGGTTTTGACGATCTCTGATGAGGGGTTCCCAGTTTGGGTGCTGGGGCAGGACTGGTTCTCTTTGGCGCAGTTTCGTGACAATGTCCAAATCGCTTCAAGTTTGGACCCAGGTACACACACCACGCTTGTGCAAGATATCTCATCTGTCCTGTCTGAGATTTGGCAACTAGAAGTTCTGTGCGAATGCATTACTGACAACAACCCTGTGTGTAGTGGGGCTTCCCTGAGCTCTGAAATCCGGGCGCTGGGATTCACGCTGGTTGTGGGAGAGGGGTCAGGCATAGCGACAGTGCACCCCTCCGCCCTAAAACAGGATTGGTCCCTAAGACACGGCTCCCCTTTAAAGTCTCCAATAGCATCGGACTGCACATACCTATCTTGCATCTTTTCTGGAGCACTCACAGCCGGACTCCCCTAGTGCGTCACATGGGGTTCACAGATCTTAAGTGCCTTGGCTTGGGTACAGCTGGCTCTGAGGTGTGGGTATCCCCGACACACAGTGCTACGGGCTATGCAGAAATCGGCGTGCCGTGTGTTCTCCGCGCCCCCATGGTCCTCCGAAAATACTATGCGTGCGATTTTTAAAAACTGTTTTGACTAGCTTGCCACCTCCTTTATTTTGTTTGTCACTTGGTGCTGGTCATGATGAACAGACCTGGTGCTAGTATCCGGCAAAAACGTTGTGCGTGCGTGGCGTTATCTGGCGGGGCAATGGGCATGTAGCCGGCAGCATCCGGCAAAAGGGAGGTGTCGCATCCGGCAGCATCCGGCAGAGCATGATGTAAACGTTTTCCTCCCCTTGTGCCACCGAAGGGGGGGGGGGGGGCTTGTTCAGATATGCACCCCCAACAGCCCCCCCACCCCCACCCCCCTCCAGGCCTCCGGGTACCACATAGGTCTTGACCATTGTTGGCTAGCATCTTGGTACCAGAGGCGCCAGAATTTTTCTTGTCAAATGCCTGGTGTACATTTTTCTTTTCACTCCATGTGTGTATACCCAAAATGCTCAGAATTTAACGGAGAGTTCAAAAGTGATGGCAAAACAGTGGATCTCTGGACATAATGTGCACGCTTTGGATGATCTGTCACACAGTAATGACAGTTCTGAACAATAGCTCAGTTGGTTGAATGCTTGCCTCCCAGATGGAGGGTTGATGGATCAATATCCAGTGTGCACAACTTTTTGTCTGTTTGTGACCTCTGTTCTTCCCCCTTTTTTCCACACCGCTCATTGTGAAAGTATCCTGCAAATGTGCCATGACCATCCCAAGTGCCCGACTGAACCAAAGCATTGCATGTGTTGTTGCTTGGTGGGTGGGTCGGTGGGCATGACGCATGGGGCAAGTTACCACAAAGAACGGCTGCAAGATTTACGAAGTTGGGCCTGTCAGGTGACCTGATGCGGATGGACGTTTGGTATCTTTGACATGGGCTTTTAAACCTACCAAATGTTGCAAAGAACGCAAGTGGCTCGTTCATGATGTGCCGCTGATAAACTTGGCTGACTGCAAGGGGCACATGTGCTGCGTGATAGTCCACACCAGACAACACGCAACATCGTTTGGTTGGGCCATCGTTTGCACACATGCCACCGTGCAAACCGGGCCCAAGATGCCCCATTCCCGTTCCTACGTGTGTGTTCAGGTTCCAATGTTGTCCCGTCGTCTCTTTTTCCGGCTCCAGAACGCCGAGTGTTCTGGGATGGAGGACTGGCCTCCGGAGGTGTGTGGGCCCGTCAACGTGGATGGCAGACCGGTGGGAACCGTCCAGGCGTGTGAGGAGGAGGCTCCGAAGCTGAGAGCGGTGCCGTTGAAGCGTGTGGTGACCTTCACGAAGAAAGAGCAGTGGCACAGTGTGTCTGATTTCGCTTTCGAGGTCCTTGAAGACAAAGGTCCATGTCTGAAGGCGTCCTGCCGCTGGGAGGGTAAGACGTACAAGTGTCATGTGGCGCCGCAGGAAGCGATGGTGGATTGGGCCAAGGCACCGCCCCCGCCCTACAGACTGCGGCAGCTCCCCCCTTATAACCAGGCCCCCCTTTGCGGCACCGTATCTCATATCGACACCGATTCTGCGCTGCTTCAATGTCTGAAGGACGGTGAAGAGGGCCCCATTGAGATCAAGTTCAGTCCCGTGCCCCTGAAGATGATTTGGAACAACACAGAGCCGGGCCTTTTGAGGATTGAGCAGGACGCGGAGACGGGGCAGGGGGGCCCGCCAAGCCCACCGCTTGTGGAGCTGTCCCTTCTCCCGCAGCCCCATGGGCCGGGCACCCCACTGTTGCTTCTGCATGACAACCGCCTGGTGGATGCAACCGTCGTGACGTGGCACGGCAGTGCACACCTAATGAAATATGACTTGCAGCTGGCGGACTTCACGATACTGACGACGGACTTAAATGCCGTCACAGCGGTTCGAGTCTGTGGACTCATACCTCGCCGCATGCCGCTCGTGGTGTGAATACCAACGCGAGACCCACACTTTCTTGACAGATTCCTTTACTGGCGTACACCTCCGCACTGCGGACCAGTTGGTGAATATCCGTATGCATGGGGTCGAGGGTATGGAACGCAGTGGGTGGAGTGATGCCCAAAATCTGGTGGGACTCGCGCCCCACATGTGCAACCCATGTACGAACCAACCGGTGCTGCTTGTTTCGCAGGCTGGTTCTGGGAAGTCTTTCGGGTCGCAGCAGAAAGCATGATGCATGCCCTATCCGATCGACTGGTGGGCGAGCCTGTGCCCTTTGTACCCCTGCTTGTGTCTGTGCAGCGGTTGGTGAGGGTGATCGCCGCAGACGAGAAGGCTCCCAAGGGCCATGGCAGGCTGGCGGGCTTGCGGCGGTTGTTCAGGGCGAATGCTCCGGACCACAGCAAGAACAGACTACACCCCCGCACTCACGCCCACCCCCGCCCCCAATACCCTCCCATCCCCCCTGCATCCACCCCCAGCCCCACCCCCGCACCCACACCCACACCCACGCCCATCCCCACACCTGACCCCACCCACGCAGACGAGAAGGCTCCCAAGGGCCATGGCAGGCTGGCGGGCTTGCAGCGGTTGTTCAGGGCGAATGCTCCGGACGACAGAAAGAACAGAGAGGAGCGGAGGAGCAGAATGAAGTGGCTGGGCATGGCACCGGCGGACAAAAAGGAAGGCAGTGAACTGCTCGAGTCCATCAACACCCAAACGCTGTTGAAGTATTTTGAGGACGTTCTGCCTCTGGACCAGCCCAACCGGTCGGAATGGCTGCGGATGCTCGAGCAGGCGCTTGAAATGCGTCACGTCATCGTCATAATTGACGGGATTGACGAGGCAGCCGGGCGGAAGGAGGCGGTCGGGCGCTTCCTACGCCAAGGGCTGGTCCAGAAGGGCATGCGTGTGATGGCCACGTCTCGACCGGAGGGCGTCCGTGTGGCGGACTACAATGCCCAGTTTGTCGTCCTCGATTTGGACCCGCTTACGCAGGATCAGCAGCGTGTGGCTGTGGAGCAGCAGCTGGAATCGCTGCCGGACGCTGTGAAGGATTTTGCAAGCCATCTGCTGGCCTTTAGCAACATCCGGAGGGAACACGGCCGCATTTGGGAGGCGGCGTTCGAATCGGCGGATGTTCGGAAGGCGGTGGAGGCGCTGCAGGCACCTGACCGCTTTCGGGGGCCGGAAGGGCAGGGCTACGATCCTGCGATGCGGCAGAAGTGTCTGGATGGAACCCGCGTTGTGGAGCGGCAGGACGGGGAGCTGCGGTCGGCGTACCTGCAGGGCTTGGACGCGGAGCTATCCCCTTTGCTCCGGGACATTGATCCTGAGATGGAAGGCTTGGGGGCCCATGTGAAGCAGCAGTGCCCCCGGCATCACAAAGTGGCACTGGACCTGTTGAGGTTGTTCCAGAAGTTGGGGGGTGCCCAGAAGTGGACGGCCCGTTCTCTTTGGTGCGAGATCATGAGCAGCACCGACGAGATCTATGAGGCCGCGGAGCGGCTGGAGCCGGAGTTCCGGAATGTACTGGCGGACTCACTGGAGCGAGCGGGCCTTGTCGTGAGCCGTGAATCGCTGATCTTTGGGCCTCTGAAGGACCCGGTCCGTGTGTATGAGAAGGCGCACGATGATTATGTGGACCGGTTCGCCGAGGGGTTGCCCACGGCCTGTGTGGCTGACATTATCCGTGCGAGGGTCGTGTGCTCCAATGGCAAAGGGATGTTGAAGCTGCTGGAGAGCCTCGCCCGGCAGCGCGCTCCAGAGCCCAGCAGCCCACAGCAGCACACCGCCGACCCCCCGCCCCACTTGGAGCTGGTGCGGCTGAAGAACAAGTGCGCCCCGGAGCAGGTGGATCCCACGCATTTCCGCAATGTGTTGGTCAACTGCCTGCTCCGGCGGGGCGATGCATCCGTGTTCGTGGAGGTGCAGGTGCATCACGAGGCCGTGCTCGCGCACAACGAAGCGCAGCACGCCCACGACCATTACAATTATTTCCGAGCAAAGCTCGGCGCTAAATACCAGACGGAGCTGGACCAAAGTCTCGAACGGATGCTGCTTTTCTTTGAAGAGATCAGAGGCGTGCCGGTGCTGCTGTCAATGCTGGTGCTCCTGCTGCGGGACCCGGAGGCCGCGGAGGAGCTGCCGGCGGACCGGTATCAGCTTTACGAACAGGCCATGCTGTGTGCCGCTCGAGCCTGTGAGCCTGCGGAGGTGGCTCAGAATGCCCTCAGTGTGCTGCGGCGCGTGGCACTGGCCAATCAAGTCCACCAACGCCGCATTTTCCGCTTCGCTGATGTTCGTAAAGCGTTGGGCCGGTCGGAACTTACGGTTTGGAAGCGGTTGGAAGGGCGTGAGGGCGGGCTGCCGCTCATCAAGATCCTGGAGGTCGGTGCCACAGACACCGACGCTTTGTTCGAATTCAGCCATCTCTCCTTGCAAGAGGCCCTGTGTGCACAGGCCCTGGCTGACGGCATGCGTAAGTTCACGGAGCAGCAGGTCTTGCGGTGGTGGGATGACGCATACTATGAAAACACGTGGCGCATCGGCGGCACGCGCATTGGGAAAGTGTTCTCAGGGGCTTTTGGATCACGAGATTTTCACCTCAGCAACAAACCGTCAGCTGCAAAGGCGTTGTTGTTGTGTCATTTGCTGGAGCACAACCCAAAGATCAAAGACTTGGATTTGCGCGGTGTGCCTTGTGATGCTGCACAACCGTTTGTCCGGGGCGTTGCTGGCTCAGGAGGCAGACGATCGAATCGGGACATCCCCCAGGCCTCTTAAAGTCCAGCGGGAGACGACGCGCAGGCTGCAGTGCAGTTGGATGATGTGAGGGGCTGACAGCCCCGAACTGGACAGCGGAGCGCAAGAACGCCCCCCCACCCCCCCCTCAGGGCCCCTACAAATGAATTTGTCTCTTCGGAAGAGCACAGCACAAAAGTGGGATGCCCGGGCTCTGTTCCCTGAGCAAAGCGTTAGTCACAATGCCTACCGTTTGGTGCCCCCCCCCCCCCCAATCGTTGGGCCGGGGGAGGGGGGGTCTGTGATAGGGCCCCCTCAGGCAGACGTGCGACCTGCTGTTTGAGGGATGGGATGTTGTGGTCTGTGGTGTGCATGCCCCATCCCCATCCCCCACCCCCACTTTTTCAGGCAACCAACTTGGAGACGATGCGGGGCGTGCGATTGGCAAGGCCCTTGAGGTCAACAGCACGCTGACAGTGCTCCGGTTTGGCAGTATGTGGTGTGCGTGTGTAGAGAGGGACGGAGGCTGTGGGTGTGGGGATGTGTGTAGTACCACGGCCGTCCGCTGTTGCTGGCCTAGCTCACCCGCTGGTGATGTGTGCCAATGAGCACAAAGCAGGGGGTATCAGGGCAGGGTATGAAGGCCTCAATCCCCCCCCCCCCCAAACTTGTGTATTTCCTAAGTGCCCTGAATTTCATCGAGACTTCAAACATATATGAAAGAACAAACAAACTGACGCGCCCAGCCCCTTGCTGCCGCCTCACCGCCGGGACCCCACACCCTCGGGCAGGGGTACCAAACTGCTGAACGAACAAGCCTCTGACCCCCACAGTTGTATGTGGGCGGGGGCAGAGGAACAGGCAATCGTGGGGACAACACAGGCCGTGCTGCAGGACAGAGAGAGCCAGCAGACGAGCATGCGTGTTATGCTGATGGGGATGCAAGCAGGTCCTGCCCTGGGGGATGGCACATGGCTGACACATAATATCCTGCTTTGTCCCGTGCCTGTGCCATTTAGAAGGCATCGGGAGGGGGCGGGGGTAGGGGGGTGGAAGGGTCCGGGTGCATGCTGAGATCGGTGTGTGCCACTCGGACGAAGTACTAACAACGTACGTACCTGTCCTCCTCTCCCAAAGCTATGGGTGGTCTCATGGTGTTGTCGGCGATCCCGATGCTGCCTCCCTATTTCCTGTGCATTGTCTCATCTGTTTTCTTCCCAAATGAGGGATCACCTGCCGGTCAACAGCCTTGCTTTGTTTTACTTCCGCTTGTTTTGGTGCATTGATGACAAGAGTTGTGCTGTGGCTGAGGGTGTGGGGGCGCTGCATTGCAGCCTCCATTTGGACCACACCAATATCCACAGCCACACCCATTACAACACACACACGCCTCAACCAGCACCCAATGCATCTGCCTGCAGGTAACCCAATGAGCGATTCAGTGAAGTCTGTTATCAAAGCTGCGAAGAAGGAGAACCTTGGTTTGGTAATCTAATGAACAACCTCCAGGAGTAGGAAACACAAACTGCAGCGGTTTACGTTGGCAATAGTAACTACGGTCAGCAAGTGTGGTGAGTGGAAGGACTGATTTTGTAGATTCACCGCAGGTTTTTGTGAGGCTGTTGTCGTCAATCCCACGTCTTCCGGACGGGGCCGAGGGTGGGCCGGTCTCCCAGAGGCATCATGTCAATTCAAACGCAGACATGGGGGGCGGAGCGGAGGTCTGGGGCCCAAAGCCATGCGTCCCAGTGGTGGTCCACGGCCCCTTTTTCTGCGGTGAACGTTGCGTGGCGCTCCACCGACGCTTGTCAGGGGGGCCCACACTGTGCGGGGGAGGGGGGGGGGGGGCGTCCCCATCACTTTGACCCGGTCAAGCCCCGGGGCACGTGGGAATGAATGGCGGGCGGGACCCCCAGGCGGTGCAGGTCTCATGTCCCGTAGGCCTGGCCCCCGTTGGTGTTTCGGGGGCCGCCCCGGCCTCCCCTCTCCCCCAACGGGCCAAGGACCGCCGATCCCATCATTTCACTACTTGGCAGCCGTTGCAGCGGCTGTGTGCCTCCAATTCCAAGCCATTCACACCACATCTGATTGGGATACGAAGGGACACGGGGTCGGGATGTCCTTGGCTGACTCCTTCAGCCCCCAATTTGTGCACATTCAGCCCCGTGGGATCACTGGGGGGGGCTATTGGGGGGTAATTGTACACGTTCTGGGGGGGGGAATTTCCATTCACTGTGGGGAGGAATTGGGCTTTGGTGGGGGCTAGATGGGTACTTCAGGTACTACAGACAGGCCTGTGCTGAATTTTTTTCCGCAAGGAGGAGGGTCACACCCCCTTTGGACCCCCCCCCCCTTAGACCCCGCCCCCTCCTCCTCTTTAAGAGGGGTCAGAAGTAGGCTTTCATACACGGTGAAATTCATTGTTGTTGGATGGGCGGTGGCCTAGTGCTGTGAAGTCTGTGCTGCAGGACAGGCTTTGGGACTTCCTCATTTGTGTTCCACTGTCCTGCTCTCTGCGGGCACCCATGGAAACGATTTTGAACCGCAAAGCACAATGCCCATTTGCCCCCCCCCCCCCCCGTCCCCTGTGGATTGCCTTTTTTGGGGGGGGTCTGAGGACCACTACAATGTGGCACAGAAGGCTGCTGCCCATCTTGTGGCTGTTCTCCCGCTGAACTGGATGAATTCTGCTGATCGCAGGATTTGTTGCAGAAGGTTTTGGTTGTGGCACATGATGCTGCACCTTCTTACGAGTACAACTGCCAAGCTGCAGCTGAGGGGTACAAAACAAAAGGAGGCACACAAAGGATGAGGATGATGAGGATGGCGATGAGTTTGATAGTGAGGGTGAGGGTGAGGGTGAAGGTGATCAGTGACCATTGATCATGGTTGTGTATTTCTCCCTCTTCATTTGAATCCCGCGCTTGTGTTGCTGGCAACTCCAGCAAAGTACCATCAGTGCCCGAGATCTTTCAAAGAGCAGGGGATATGGTGTTGGCCAGAGGAATAAGTTGCATTGCTTGCCTTGTGGAGGGGGTGGGGGCGGCTTGCACAGGTGGATACCGGCCAGTGACGTGGTATACTACGCAGCCCTTCGTTCCCGCACACCACAAGCACCGCTTCTGCCAGAAAGTGTGAGCTGATGGACTTCAGCCCCCCTTGCCAAACAAGGACCCAAAACTTTTGACTGCGAATGCACATGTGCTGACACACATGCCCTACTCTCCCTCAGTGCCGCTGATTTTGATCCGGCCCCCCAAAGCAGCACCACTGTAGCTCTCTGGAAAGTCGGCAAGACTCGTGAAGTCTGGACTTTTTTGAATAAGAGGTCATATGTGGCTGGGTATATTCCACGCCTGTGCAGGCAAGCTTTTTTTTTCGTTGAGGGAAGTCCAAGACCCAAGGCTGGCCAGTGGCGGGTAACCGCCAGGGGTCAACCGAGTCAACAGGTGACCAGTTGAAGACTGTTGGCAGTCATGGGACTCAGCCCAGGAGGAGACTGTGCGGTCCGGCGCGACGGAGGTCTGAAATAGATCTCGCGCAGTTGACGACGGTGGCGCAACATGCGTTGTGCACGCGGTGTGCAGGAAGTAGGCCATTTTGACCCCCCTGCACCTGGAAGGCACCGTATATCTTTGACATGCCCCAGCCTCAAGTTCCCTTGCATAAGCAAACCCAGGAAGCAGTAGAACCGGTGAACAAATGGTTGGCCCTGATGTGTCATGGGAGATGTAGCCGCATTATGCTACCATCCGCGTCACTCGTTGGTGTTTTAACAAATTTACAATTTACGATTTATGTTCTGCGTTGTTGAAGGCAAATCAGCCATGCGGTCCATGTGATACCCGTTCCTCCATTTCGAGGGGGGGGAATAGGCCTTTTGTGAGTGTGCATCTGCTGCAATGGGGTGGGGTGCCTGCCTTTTTCGGCTATTCATGTTATTGGGAGCACAACTTTCACAAATTCAGTATTGCTGGCTTTGTTTCGTGCATTTTGGTGGTTTGGGGTTGGTGTTTGGTTGCCACTAGCTGGGGGAGGCAGTGGTACTGTGTGTGCACGACCATACGGGTTTAGGCAAGTGTTCCATTTGAGAGGAAGAAACAGGGAACAATCTTTTTTTTTGGGGGGGGGACTCTTGTGCGGGAGGGGGAAGTGTTGGGCCTGGTTCTCGGAAGCACCACTACACAATGGGCGCTGTGCACGCGCTGCGTGTGCCTTGTGCAGCAACACCTCCAAGGCAGCGCGAGGATGTCCAGGAGTCCAGCAACAAACGTGCACAGGATCTCCGGCACTATGGATCCACTTCTTATGAAGTAACGGGGTACTCTTCTGATGGAGCTTCATGTGTCTGCCTATGTTTGGGGTGTACAGGCCCGGCGCTCCAGACGTCACAGCCATGCAAAGACGTGCAGATACAGTCCAGAAGTCGGGCTTGGGGCCTTCCCCATGAGCAGCTTTGCAGGGGCAGATCTTGGGATGCCAACGGATTACAGATGGCCACCAAGTGCGTGTCATGGCGCACGGTCCTGTGCATCTTAATGAACCTGAACACTGGAGGGAAGGCAACCGGACGCCAACAGGGTACACCTGCTACACTGTGAGGCTGCTGTCTGGTGGCTTTGGCCAATGTGCTACTTCTGTCTGAGCCAGACTGCACAGTGCAGTGTGTACCTTCGCACGGATCATAGCGTACCCGTGCACAATAGTTCCACTTGAGCCCCCCAGACCCCCCAGTCACATCCGGCTGTCCCCCAATCCGATAGAATGATGTTTCATCTTCCCCCAACTGATCTCTGACACCCAGGATCAGTGCATGCTGCACCATCATGCTGGGCCCTGGACGTGCGCTTTTTTCCGATGGCCCATGCCAAAGTCCCTTGTGAATATGGTATCCCGCCCACAGCACAAACCCAAGTGGATGTAGGTCACACAAACAATCCACTGAGGAGGTGCACTGTTGGTGTGGGTGTTGGTGTCAACATGGGTCTGGGTATGGCTGTTGTAGCCGTTTGTTGTAGGCCGTTTGTTGTTGCACCCGAGTAAGGGGAAACCTATATATAGCCTGGTCCACCTTTTTCTGTGAATGTCCTCATCTTGCTTCTCATTCTCTTGTCCTCCCATCTATCTTTGAATGCTGGGTCTTCTTCCCCCTTGTCTTAAAGACTTCCATGGATCGTCTTCCACCGATTATCCTCCGGGATGCGGCATATAGAGTTGGAATCAGCTGTGGGCAGAGCCCTTGTTTTGAGCCATGACGATGGTTCATGTTTCGTCAGCGACGTACTTTTTTGGTCCCTTTTCCCTTTACCCCCCATCCCATGTGTCTGACATCCACCTCCTCGGCACTGTCACTGACCACATCAGCTGCATTACAGGCACCCCCTCTCTGGCATCCCATGCCCATGGGTGCATGCCAAGAAAGGTTCTGCCGGGGACGCTTATGCTGCTGCTTATGCATTTATGCCACCCCCTGCAAAGCAAGGACACACAAACGACGGATGTTGGGGAGCCCACCACACGCCCCACGAAAAAGGAAGCCGCGAAAGAGCGAGTGGATCTTGGAGGAAATTACTGACACATACTTCGATTTCCAGGTACCTGAACTGGTCTTTGTTCAATGAAGACATGATGGTGGAGTTTAGTGCTGGTGTCACTTCAACCAGAAAGCGCAGGCACAGATGATGAGGATGAGTTCGGACAGAATTGTCACAGACAAACATTCCATTGTTACACACCTGGTCCCTCGCGCAGGGGACACGGGTTTGCACCCCGACCACGTGGCTGGTTCATGTGGTTGGCGTAGATTGTACGTGCCCTCGTGCATTGACCGGGTATAGTGTGTTCCTGCGGTGACAGCCTCGTGGCCACTTTCGGTTGCTTTACTCTGTTTTGCTTTCCAATTTTTCGTTTATCAAAATGTTTTGCTGGTTTTGTGGTGTGCCATCGTCCTGGTGTAGTGGCCACACCCCTTGTCCCCTGGGCTGGGGAACCGGGTTTGGTTCCTGGCTGTCTGCTCGTGGATATTGTCCACGTAGATCTCGCGCCCATCAGCAAGCTTCAGCTGCCAGGCTGGTGGCACATCGTATGGAATAGTCCGCTTCATAGTAGAGACGAAAAGGATCTTCATACCATTTTGCTGTCGTATTGATTCTTTTATTTCAGTGGTGCTGAGTCACCTTGAAGAGAGGATGTTAGATCAAGCGCAGACGCGGACACCATACACCCCTTCTTTTTGGCGATCATTTGTGTAGCATATCCCAAGGCATGATATTGGATGTTTAGCCCCTTGTAATATAAATATTTTGCCCAACAAAACAATCCCCAATGGATGTTTTGATTTTGAGCCCTCTATCCCCCCAAAACTGGTGGGGTGGGTGGGAGGTGTCAAAAGCTTATGAAGAATTTGAACCAGGGTCGGGTATCTGGTAGGCTCTTGAATCTGCACCGCTGGCCGGCGGCTAGAAATCGAACCAGGACCCGCCCAGTTGTCAGGCAACCGTTTTACCGCTCCAACACTGATTGTTTGTTCCTGCTCTCCTTTACTTGTAGATGTAGGCTGACACCAAAAAAAGTTTCAGCCTGCCTGTGTGCCTGCCTGCTTGCCTGACTGACTGCCTGACTGACTGCTTGCCTGACTGATTGGCTGATTGGCTGACTGTCAGGCCAACTGACTGACTCTCCTCTCTCTTCGAGGTGCCTTGCTGAAGGCAATAGAAATTTCCACACCCACCCCCTGCCAGCAGGGCGCCGGTTTCCTCCTTCCCACATACCAAATGGCGGCAGTGTTTCCACTTTTTTTCTTCAATTCCGATGTGAGTCTTCATGCCCCCTCGGGTCTTTGCAGCAACTGACGCTCACAGAACATGGTGATATCCGGCGATCCACTGGATACCAGGCTATGCTTATCACTGAATTCTTTTTCCAAGATTGCCTTTGGCGTGACAGCAGTTGCTGTACTCTATGGTGTATCCCTTCAGCAGGTATGAAATGCACCGGTCCGAGGTCAACACACTCACACTGTGGGGACTATTTGTTGTCAAACTTCGGCTACACTTGATTCCAGGGTTGTTCCTGAGTACTTTCTCACATTCATGCCTGTCGGCATGGGTCACACGCTTCGAAAGCTGAGCACAAAAAAACGCATGCCAAGGAAGCTGGTGTTGGGGACGCTTGAGTTCCTCCAAACCCCAAACTGTTGATGGGAACAGGGCGTGCTTGTTCTTGCAGACTGCTCTCAGGGCATTTGGCATATCTGACCAATGGATGTATTTGCCGTTTGAGATGTTTCTGGGAATTTTTGTGCTCCAACTAGCGCGACCCGCCGCGACCCCTGAGACTTGGCCGTGACTTTGGTGATGACTTCGACCAGCCCACCCGTACCATGATTTCTGCGATTTTTGGGCCGATCTTCTTTTCCTCTGCATGCAGAGGGATTGAGCGCAAGAGCGACGTTTGGGATCCATCATGAAGCCACCACGTGTGTGGAGAGCTGGTGAGTGACTAATGCTTGCGGCTACTGATGGGGCGGGGCAGGGCGGGGCGTGGTGGGTGTTCGAGATTGTGTTGGATACTGAAGTTATGAAGATTATTCTTGTGCATGGGGTATGTTGGGGGGGGCACCTGACCGCTGCCCGTGGGGCATCGACATTTAGCCGTGTGGCTACACCAACCACCCGTGGTTTCGGGGTTACCCAAGCGGGACGAGCTGTAGTTTGCCCCAGCAGCAGGATAATGTGAACACAAGAAGGATGATTTATGGGTTTTTTTGCCAAGCATGTAGTTTGGAGAATTCGGATATCATTTTGTCCACGAAACCACGTCTTACACAGGAATAGATGTGGTTGGTTACGAAGCGAACAGAACTCAAATAGAGGGTACAATACAACAGTCCATGCTGTATCACACAATGGCCCCGACAAGGCCTACAGTTGGATTTGGAAATGAGTGCCAGTGAGCTGCGTTTTTAAACGAAACATGCCAAGAGATATGTTAACCGTGTGGCTGACTGCAAAGGGCCCAACAAAATTGTTAGACCTAGACTTGATTTTCATCCTCCTTGAAACCGCTTCGCTCCCTTGTGTTCCAACATAGTGTTTGAAACCCTCAGCATATGCGGGTACATGGTTGTAAAAAGCAGTGGGCTAAGAAACACATAAGCCGCCCCCCCCCCCCCCGAGCAGCAACATAACTTGACATTCCTTCTACCCCTGCCGCCACCCACACTCCCACCGACTGTCCCTTATTCCCATGGGGCACAGTGCATGGGGAACTGGGTATAGGTTTTGTGGGGTGAGCCCTAACACACCAAATCACCAAGAAACCCTTCGAAGAAGGGCCCTTTGGCCCCCTTCCCCAATATTGGCACTCCGTGGCTACAACACGTAGACACGGTCTACAATTAGCAAATAACGTTCTAAGTGTCTATTTTTTTTATTTTATCATGCATGATGGCAGCAAGGGGCAGGGTGTGGCAACCCCTGACAGCCAGGCGAGTGCGTGCGAGCCTCGTCGCGAACACGCCCACATATGCCACAATGCCACCCATGCCGTTGACGCCGATGCCCCGTTACGGCAGCCCCTAGCAAGCTAGTGCAGCCGCAGCATGCCGCAGCATGCCGCAGCATGCCGCAGCACCTGTTTTTTGGAGCTGCACATGGGGGTTTTGAAGCATGCCGCAGCATGCCGCAGCATGCCGCAGCATGCCGCAGCATGCCGCAGCGAGCCAAAGTTTTCACGTGGCGGACTTTTTTTTTCATACCACGCCGAAACTCTGAACCCTCTGTTGCACAGTTGTCTCAGAACTGAGTGGTAGTTCACTGGCAGATTAATGGGCTTCAGCCTGGAGGGTCCTGGGTTCCATTCCCAGCAAGGGTACTTTGCTGCCTGTCAGTTCCTCTCTATTCTGATCTTTGCTTTTTTGGTGTTGTTTTGACATGTCAAGTCCTGAAGGATACTCAAAATACCAAGGCATCACAGGTTAGGGTTTGCAGTGGGCCATTGGGGAAGGTATTGGGGACCACATCAGCCTGTTTGCCTTGTCTGTCTGCTCCTGGACCGTTTGCATATGGGCAACGACACTTTGCGCCATTTGGCTATGATGTATGTCAACAAACCCACTACAGACGATCCGGATGGTGAAAGTGATTAATTTGGCCCAACAGTGTTGTGCATGTTGTCTCTTGCATGTGAGTTCGACTTGACACAGAAGCGTAGGTACCCACAAGTGCAGGCTGAAGCATGCCGCAGCATGCCGCAGCATGCCGCAGCATGCCGCAGCATGCCGCAGCATGCCGCAGCACAAGAAATTTTTCCGAGGGACCGCACTAGCTTGGCCCCCTAGCCATCGGCGCCACCACTCCATAGCCTCTATTCATGCCAATGGGTCCTCAGATCGCGCAGGACATGGAAATGATCATTGTCAGCGGACTTACCATCGGCGTGGAAATTTGTGCCGACCACCATAGCCCGTTGATGCCACCAACGGAATTGCCGCACTTTGCGACACCTGCTGCTGGACCACGTGTACAAAATCTGTCACGGCTTCCAATGATGTGACCAAGGCAATGCACAAGCTGGCCGCAATCCGCCACGCTCATCCACACGACTACATGCACCTGTCAGCTTTCTACCCCATACACAAGGTGGGTGTGATGCCACTCTTGGTTTACCTCCCCGGGTAGGATGATGCTACTAGTTACCCTGATATCTCTGTGGCACAGGCCGTGGGCGAGAGCGAGCCGGCCCCCCAACAAGGACTGCCGCCAGTCGGACTGGGGTTTCCCAACACCTCAGATCGCAGCCCACTCGACGTTCATGGGGCACATCGGGCACAGTCTGTGGCCACACAAACTACGCCTGCTGAAATCTATCGCCCATATTATCGGTCGATTGCAACTAACACGGAGCCAAACACGGCCAGCAGTGCAATCACCCTCTCCCCGGACTTCTCCGACATTGACGAATTCCTTTACCTGAGATGGCCCTAGACCCCCAATGCGCCAGTGGACCGATATTTAAAGTTCTCCCCACCGTCGCCGTATTCATGGGAGTTTCAACAATACGCCACGGAGGAGCTCGCCAATGCACAGGCAACTCCCCACTCCACGCCGCCCCTGACTCGAGATGCTTCGTTTGGAGACCCCATCGGCGTTGATAGCACATCCCACGCGGTGGCGCATGCCAACAGTGACCACACAACAGGCCAAGCCATGGACTAGCCCATGGACCTTGATGAGAAGTGCCCAGCAACAGGCGTACAACCAGTTGGAGGTGGACCATCACATATGGAGCTTTGGAAAACATCTTAAAAATTTTGTACAATTTGGGATGGGACCATGCGAATTTAGTAATTTTGTTGTTCTCTGGGTGTTTATAGCCGGCAAGGCGCTGGTTGGGCTAACTATCTAGAACCGCATTCTGCACCGCCTGGTTTCCAAGAGGTTAAAAAGTTTGAGTACCATATATCTTTACGGGTATGTAGCTGTTTGGACCTGCTCAATAGGTTGCGGTGGAATGCAGGGGGGAATGTGAAACAGCTACAAGTGGAAGGAATTTTTGCCATTCAAGGGGAATGCCCTTGGGTCACACATGTGTGGACGCTTGGGGTACCACCCGGAAAGTCGTTGTAGGGGCAGGCAAGCCTCGGGGTACGACAATCATGAGTGCAATATCCTTCCCTTGTTTTTAGCCATTCTTTCATGTACCCCAACCCCCCTTTGCGTATGCACGGCCTTGTCTAAGCACAGGGTGGGCGTTGAACCGCCGTTTTGAGGAAATTTTGGGACCGCTGTTTTTGTGGTCCAGAATGGAGGGTTGGGTGTTTGTAGAGTGTTTGTACAGGGAAAGAGGAGCTCAGTCATGTCTGTGATGGTGCATTCTGTTCATAACAACATTTTACTACACATTGGAACCCCATGCTGCTTGTTCTGATGTGATTTTCAGTCATGGCTAACAATGTTATTCCCGGTCTGGCTGTCACATGTGTCACGCGCATGCACGGCCTTGTCTAAGCACGGGGTGGGCGTTGAACCGCCGTTTTGGCCTGACTGCTGGGACCGCGGCCGTGCTTGCGCAAGGGGGGGGGGGGTATGTTGTATGTTCTGTTCGTGCTTTTGTGCACGCCACAGGGTCGGGGGCGGGGGGTCCAGAAAGACAACAGGTTGTACACTACATATCCCGCGAAGTGGGTGGTCGCACCGTGAGTCGGGACAAACCTGTTCCAATCCCCAACGTAGAAACCCTCTGCATCCTTGGCTGAATCGTGCTTCAAGAGCAGCAAGTTGTTGTTCGTATGGACGGGGGCAAGATCTTTGCGGCATATGAACTCCATGCACTCTAAGAAGTTGTCCATTCAGGTTTCCACACACAGACAACCCATGTCTATCATCCCGTATGATGTACATATCGGTCGCCGCATCCAGCCTGTACCATACACCTACGCCTGCACCTTCTGGACGTATTTTTGAGAGCTTTACTCCGTAGCCGGGGATGGTCAGGGAGAAGCGTTTCTCTCCCCAAATTTCTTCGAGAACCAAGAAATGCTGCTGATGCTGCAGTACCACCCCTTTTGTCTGCTCCCATTTCTCGTCGGTCAAGCTCTGCACGTTGGAGTGCATCAAGGAAATCCGCATGATAGCTGGGCCCCCTTGCATCCCCTTTGCATCCTTTTTGTGCGGTAATCACAATTGTATCTTGTGGAACTGTCTTGTTTCGGTGCAGATTTTGGTCCCCAAGAACCCCATCGCCGAGAATTCTTGTGGTTTGTGTGCGTCAGCATGGTGTGTTTTGAGAGTTACATGCACCTCCATTGTTGCCCAGAAATTGGCCGACATTTCATGTTCCGAATGGACCTTCACACCGGAGTTTTTTTGGGGGGGGTCAGTGAGGTCCCTCAACTTAGCCTGAACCTTTGGTGGCTTTTAAGCAACAAACCACCAAAGCCGGGAAGTGGTTGGCATCGCCCGTCACCAAATCCCTCCCAACAGCCCACAGGAAGTGACGCACCACAACAAACGCAAGAGGTCTTTTTCAAATCTCTGGTCGCCCGCTCCGCTCGCGTTGGCGGTGCCCGCTTGATGGCTTCAGCGCGGCAACCAGCGGCTCTGTAGCGAGCGAATTTCAGCACGGGCGAAACGCCTGGCCCGGAGACCCCCCCCCCCCATGTCTCTGCAGAGGCAGTGCGTAACACGGTGGTCTCGAACACAGTGGCCGTTGCTTCCATTCAGCAGTTCAACGGACTGAACAGTCAAATGCCGGCGGCTTATGGCTGACCAAAGTTGACTGGGGTGGCAGTGCGCGGGTGGCCACCAGCAGTAACCCCCTTTCTGTTCGGGACACCGCATGCGTTTGCCTTAGAGAGTACGCTAGCGCGCCGGGCGAAGTTTTCCCACTCTTTGATGTGGCCACTCGAGTGGTCCGTCACGCACAAGAGGGGTATTCTTTGATTTTGAGGTGGGTGGCCATGATGGGGCCTACGACGAGGGTAGGGTGCATGTGATCGTCCCATTGGTTGGGCGAAAAACTGGAAATGTAATTGACCGCCAACCGTCATACAATGTGCTTGTGCTTAGGGTTCCTGGGCTAGAGGAAGGAGTGATGTTTGTGATAGATGGCTGGAACATTCATTTGGATGCCGGGCACGCGCCGGGCGCGCGCCGGGCGCGCGCTGGGCAAACGTACCCTCTTGATTCACGCTCCTCTGAACAGGGCATTGTTATGACATGGAGGCGGTCATGGTTGAATTTCATGGCCGGAACGGTGTGCGGGCTGCTGCTTGCAAGCCTCTGGCGGCCCCCGGCGGCCACCCCGTCCGTCGCACCCGTCCACCGCTCGCAGCTTGCCCCCGCGACGCACGCGCACCCACCGACGCCCACGGGGTGGCAGCCCCCATCGGGGGCGGTGCCGCTCTTCGTGCCCTACACCTTCGGCTACTCCATGCTGCTGCAGACTTTGAGCCAGTACGCCTTCGTCGAGTGGCCGCACGTGGTCGTCATCGACAATTCGCGGGACCACCACGTGTACCAGCGCGCGCGGCTCCTGCGGGAGCGGTACAACGTGGCCGCGGTGCTCCCCACGACCGCGCCGCTCCACTTCAGTCAGCTGATGCACACCCTCGTCTACTACGCCCGCCTGTGGAAGGCGGAGTGGTACTACTGGACGCACAGCGACGCGTTCCTGCTCCCGGACGCGGCGCCGCCCGCACGCGACGCGGCGGGGGCGGCGTGGCGGTGCGTCCGCGACGCCGCGCGCCGGAACCCCAACGTCAGCGTCGTGTTCTTCGGGTACGACCACCTGTCCGCCACGCGGACCGCCGCCGCCGCGGCGGTGCCCTGGGACACCGCGCTCCTGCACTACCTCGCCGACTGCGACCAGTACGGCCGCCAGCGCATGGCCGGGCTGCCGCAGGCGGAGTGCAGCGTGGGGGCGGTCTTCAACGACCCCCCCTTGCTCGACCCCAACACGCTGCGGCAGCTGCGCCGGGGCGACGTGGCGTTCGAGGACAAGGTCAAGCTGATGACCGCGACCGTGGCCGGGCAGCCGATCCAGTCCTACGCCTGGCGGGACCGGGACGCGCTGGGGCCGCAGGGCGAGGCGGCCAGGCAGGCCGCGAAGGCCCTGCGCTTCCGCGGGTACGAGCACTACTTTGCCCAGAAATGGGACGTGCCGCCGGGGCAGGACAAGGCCTGCGAGGTCCCGGGTCAGCGGCGCCCGGTTTTCGACGTTGCGCCCCTCCCCCCCTTCCCATGGGACCCGGGGGAGCACGGAGGCAAGGAGGGTGCTGCGCAGGCGCCGTAGGTCACTGCTCTGCCGGACGCCGGACGCTGCCGGCCGCACCGAACCAATGTTTTTCCCAAAAAACATGTCTTTTTGCATACGGTACTTCGTCTCTTGCCGTTGTTGGCGCGCTTGGCTGTGCATGGCTGGCCGGAGACGGCGAGAGTACGTTAGCGCGCTGGGCGTGCCGAGCAAAGTTTCCCCCTATTTTTCCAGTTGTCTCCCCCTTTCCCCATTTTTGGTCCCTGTGTTGGGGACGTGCCGGGTGGTGTAGCCTGGAGGAGGGAGTGATGTTTGAGGGTAAGAAATTGGGATAGGTGGCCGGAATATTGATTTGGATGCCGGGCGCGCGCCGGGTGCGCGCCGGGCAAAGGTACCCTCTCTTGCTGTTGTTGGCCGGCTTAGCTGTACATGGCAGGCCGGAGACAGATGGAGTGCAACGACCCAATTATGCAAGTCTGCGGTAGGGGGTCACTGGAGGACAAATCAGGCTGTGACCCTCAATCCAGATGCTGGGCCCCATGGCAGGGCAGGCTACTGCCGAGGCCAGTATACCTGGAGGCGGTGGGCCCTCAGAGGCAGCACTTGGCGACGATGGGTGACCACTCTCTTGCCCCAACAACCGGAGGCCCAGATCCAGACCGGAGGCACCACCCCACCCTGTCCCTCCGCCCCCAACCTCTGCCGTCTCATGGGGGCTGCACGCATCCTCACCCCCCTCCACCGAGGCAACACCGCCACCCGCGGTCTCATCCAGCACATGGCATGGCATGACATGCCCAAAGCTGCAATGACGCCGTCACACCCAAGTCTACAGCTCATGGAGTTCAGGCGAGTTCCAAGCGACGAAAATTCCAAAGTCCATTCTGGTCACTGGTGGCACGCCCCCGAAGTGTCAGATTGTGAGCTTTGGGGTTTGTACACACCGACGCGATGCCCTTCAAGACAATCGGGGGACATAAAGGGCAGGAGGAAAACGCTATTGGGGACCCGTTAGCGTTGCTTTCCATGTTCAACACTGTGTCAGAAGTGTGACAAATGCCCCCCCCCCCCCCCCGCCCCTGCGCAGCACGGGCCTATCCAAGCAACGGAGTGGGTGTTGAACCGCTGTTTTCGGGATTTTTAGGGACCGCTGTTTTGTGTGGTCCTGAATGCGGGATTGGGCGTTTGTGACGCTCTTGTAAAGGGAAAGGGGGGCTCATTCATGTCTGCGATTGTGCATTCCGTTCATCACAACATCGTACCCCCCATTGCGGCCCCACGCGGTTTTGTTTGGATGTGATGTCCGGCCACGGCTGCCATTGCCACTCCCGGCGCGGCTGTCACGTACTGGGCTTTGCTGTTGTGTGTGACGCACTCAAGCACGGGCTTGTCTACGCACGGGGGGTGGGCGTTGAACCGCTGCTTTGCCTGGGCTCTTGGGGACCGTGGCCGTGCTTG
The DNA here is from genome assembly GCA_964036045.1 of Eutreptiella sp. 'Long Island Sound 2002'. Lineage (NCBI taxonomy): Eukaryota > Euglenozoa > Euglenophyceae > Eutreptiales > Eutreptiaceae > Eutreptiella > Eutreptiella sp. 'Long Island Sound 2002'. Next base: position 4,437,154 of record OZ038392.1, read on the forward strand.
TGCAAAGGGGGGGGGAGGGGGCGTGCGAAGACAACGCCCTCATCAAGTCGGTATCTTGCAGCGAGTACTCGAGGGCTGCCTTGCCGCCGCGCAGCAATCGGCAACTGTGGCCCTATGCACCCACCACAAGTGTCCCTTTGCACCGATCTGAAGGGTCACCCGAGGGGCGCGTGTTGAAGGGCTCTGACCCCGCGCCTTTGTGATCCCGGGTCTTACCCCTTTTACGGCCCCTCCAGTGGACATGCGGACTGCATTTCTGCGCACCCCCCCTCCCCCTGGGGGTTGGGGATCACCTTCGAGACGTGCATTACGACATGCCATGCCGGTACAGCGGCAGCTTTGTGCTTGTGGTATGTGCGGGGGCACTGTTTGTTTTCCTTGAACCCGACCTTAACAACAGCCAACGGAGAGTGGGATCATAAATCTAGCAGCAGTGGCAGCTGTTTGGCTGCTCAGGGTGACAAGGAACTCCAGGGCGTTTTTGTTGTGGACTTGCTTTTTTCTTTCGTATTTTTCTGTTGAAAACGTCCACCTCCAACCGCCATCGGTTACCCTCCAACCGCCGTCGGTTCCCCTCCAACCGCCGTCGGTTCCCCTCCAACTGTCGTTGGATACCCTCCAACCGCCGTTGGTTGCCCTTCAAATGCCGTCCAATTGTGTACAGATACCGAGGTAGCTGCTGGAGGGTTGACCCCAAATGACTCAGGACTTTTGTGGGCATCGTGTCCCATAGGCGGTGGCGCTGCCATCCTCTTCACGCCTTCCACACAAACCCTGACCCGCTCGCCCTACATCCCCCCAGTTGCACGCTCACTTTGACCGGGGCCGGGCGCCATAACTCACTGACTCCACAGCCAAAGTAGGATCTGACCTGGTGAACGGGGGTCCGATTTGTTTTTTTACTTTGAGTTACAAAACGGCCTGAGGAACTCACAGTGTGCACGGTTGTCCACATTCACCGCCGTATCCCCTGCCATCAACACGTGACGAAAACGTTGCCTCGATGGCGGGGTGGGGGGTCGCAAAGGTTCGTGATGTTCCGAAGCATTGCATGGTGAAGTTGGCAGTGGTGAGGGCAAAGGCAGGGGCAGGGGCAGGGGCTGGCAAAGACAATAGGCATGGATTGGGGCAGGGGCAGAAGCAGCAGAAGGGACAGGGACAACGGCAGGCAACCAGACTCGCCGCATCTCGACAGTGCCTCTGGGGTCTAGGGTCAAATAGGGGTTAATGGTGGCTGGAAATGTATACACTGCCCTTGTAGACAACACCCTTGTGCAGCCGGCCCTCGTGCACAGTGCCCTTGCACGCATGGCCCCCTTCCGTCGTGCCCCCCAAGGGAACGAAATTTTGGCACGTCGGACCACAAGTTTAGAAAACCCAGGAAAAGTGTCAAAACCCACCGCGTTGGCACATAACGACGAGGTTGAGCCCTTCCTTCGACCACCTTGGCAGAGCAACTATCAATGAGGGTACATTTCATGGTGGTTGCCCGGGAACACCTGATTTGAGAGCTTCTTGCTTCAGTGTATGATGGCAGGGGAGCAGGAGGCAACCTTCCCCCCTCCCTCTTGCGCACATAATCCTTGGCGTTGTTGGTTGATGCAACTGTGGATGCTTTAGTGGGGATGGGTTGATCAGTAAAGAGGCAACTCAGAGCTTCCAGGCTTTGGCAAGATAGTTCTGGCTCATGGTCTAGCTCGACTGTTGGAAGCCTGTTTGGGGGGGGGGGGGGGTTGCGACGGCGTGTGTAAGGTGCATGCACCTTGGGACGACCAAAGGGACACCTGGTTCGTGGAAGAATGACAAGGGCCTTACCAACCTGCTGGCAGGTCCCAGAGAGAGTATTTTTCGCAGTGTGCGCACAGTGTGTGTAGTGGGGTGCTTCCATAGACCTACCCACCCATTCGAACGGAAGTGCATGTGTTTCCAAGCTGCGACAGGTATTAGCATTGCACATACCGCACTGTCTGCCCATTGCAGTATCACCCATGTCCCTTTCGTGGCTTCTTGTGGGCATCGCTGTCACTTACCCCCGATCGAATGGTGATAGGGTGCCTGCCACCGTCATCTCTGCATCTGAGTGTGGGCAGTAGGTGAGCATTGAGTATGGCGCCAAAGGTCAATGTGTGTCTCACTCCACGGCCCCTGCTCACCGAATGAAAGTTTGCGTACGTATTTTGGCACATCGGACCAAAAGTTTAGAAAACCCAGGAAAAGTGTCAAAACCCACCGCGTCGGCACATTACGAATGTCCCCGAGAGACATACATCATTGCATGCGTTTTCCGGACGTTTCAGATCATTTTCTGATTTTCAGGTGCAACTGCACTGCGGCGCTGTTCACATCGCTGTGTACCACAGACGTTGGAGAAAGGTGCCTAGGACCGGTTGCTTGGGTTCCTGATCAGCCCTGATATCTCTTTTCTCTGTCCGTGCCGGCTGTTGCTTGCGTGTCTCCTGAGCGCAAATATTGAGAACGGGGTGCACTGACTCCCAGTTTGCGCAAGTATACTTTTCACCATCTGGTTCTCGGGATCATACATGTTGGCATACAAATTCAATTGGGCAAGTATCGCCCCAGTGTTGGCAGTCTGGGGGTCTCGAGTGAGGGAAGATTGGCCCTAGGCTATTCCAAGGTCTGTTTGATCAGCCCTGATCTCTCTTTTCTGGCTGTGCACGCTGTTGCTTTGATCGCAATCTTCACTTAACACACCCACGTGTCACCTCACGTCGTCCCTGGACCCCCCCCCCCAAAATGAAGCTCTGAGGACCACAGCCCTCGCCACCGCGCCCATCTCCTCAGGGCCCTCCCCTTTTTCTCGGGCCCCAATGCCCAATGACCCTTTGGAAGTCGTGCAGATCGACAGCGACGACTCCGACGACGGGGACGACAAGGCCGCCCCCGGCCCCGCCCCCGAGCGCCCCCCCAGCGCCGGAACGCCCGCGCCGCTGCCGCCCCCGGAGCGGCTCGAGCCGGCGCGGGCCCCTCTCGCCCCCTCACGCCCCCTCTCCGACACGTCGCTGCCCCTGCCGCACCAACCCCTGACGCGGTCCCAGCCCCACAGCCAGACCGTCCAGTCCCTCAAGCCCCACCAGTACCTCACCTCCCCCATCCGCAGCGCCTCCAGCGGCGTCAGCTTCGGGCTGGGCACGGACTCGACGTACGCGTCGCTGCCCCGCGACGCCCCCCGCGACGCCCCCGGCGACGCCGGCCTCCACATCGCGATCCCCGACGCCACCGTCTCGGGCCCCGCTGTGCCCACGCTCGGCGCCGTGATGCGGCACCACCGCGGCGTCGTGCTCGGGCCCCTGGGGCTGGCGCTGCTGGTGGGCGGCGGCGCCTTCTTCGTGCCCCCGCCGTACGTGGCCGTGGGCCAGGCCGCGAGCCTCGCGGTGGCGCTGGTGACCCACGCTTGGCTCTTCGCGGCGTCCATGCGGCGGCTCAGGCGGACGGTGGAGCGGTCGGGGGAGCACCTCTCGTCGGCCGACAGCACCGCGGGGCCCTCGCTGGACCCCGGCATCCGGTACATCCAGGTCCTTCTCCGACGCCATGTCCATGCCTCATGCCCGTCCGCATCCCCATCCGCATCCCCATCCCCATCCCCATCCCCATCCCCATCCCCATCCCCATCCCCATCTCTGACCCCATCCCCATCCCCATCCCCATCGCCGTCCCCATCCCCCGGCAATGGCCCTCCACAGGACCTTGAAACCCCCCCACCGGACCCCCCCCCCGGGGCATTAGGCCGCTGAATGCACACAGGCACGGCAGTATGTCCCTCCCACCCTCGCTTTGGTGGGGTGTGGGGATCCTCAGCAGCCCGGGCGGCGGTGAGGCCAGACACCCGAAGATTGTGACCCAGTTGCGCCGGCAAGGTGAGGTGACGCAGGCCGTGGGACACCACCGCCTTTGGCACGAGCCGAGACCCAACCCAACCCAACCCGCGGTGGCCATACCCCCCCCCCCCTTTGCGCAAGCACGGCCTTGTCTAAGCACAGGGTGGGCGTTGAACCGCCGTTTTGAGGAAATTTTGGGACCGCTGTTTTTGTGGTCCAGAATGGAGGATTGGGTGTTTGTAGAGCGCTTGTACAGGGAAAGAGGGGCTCAGTCATGTTTGTGATAGTGCATTGTGTTCGTAACAACATTATACCACACATTGCAACCCCATGCTGTTTGTTCTGATGTGATTTTCAGCCACGGCTCACAACCTTATTCCCGGCATGGCTGGCACTTACGTTCGGAGCACTGGGGAACATGAGTCTGCCAATATTTTTGGTCTTTTGGTCCTTCTCGTCATGGGGACAACTACATCCATTTGAAGCACATGCGGAATGGGAAGGAGAAGCAAATTGCTTTTGATAAAGTGCTCTTCCCCATTTGCAGCCCCTCGCCATCCCCATCTGAGGGCTCCCCCACACGTTTGCTGTCACGGGTGTGGCGCGCATGCACGGCCTTGTCTAAGCATGCAGGTGGGCGTTGAACCGCCATTTTGACCTGACTTTTGGGACCGCAGCCGTGCTTGCGCAAGGGGGGGGGGGTAAGAACGGCTCAACGTTTTTGGTGGAGGTGAGTGGGGGTTGGGCTATCTGTCACTCAGTGACCGATTGTGAGTGACGGATGAGAATGGTAAGTGGGGAGGGTGATATGTATTTTGGCGCAGATGCGGGAAAGGGGGGCGCCAAAGGCGCCAGAAAATTTTTTTGGCCTGCCAAAGGGGGTAAAAAACTTTTTCTACGCCATGTGTCTGTGCTCAGAATGCTCGCATTTTGTGGAGAATTCACATGTGGGTGAAAAACACATAAGCAAATCGACCCCCTGACCCGACCTCCAAGTCGGCCCTTGGCTGCTGGCCCATCCATCTGTCACTTGTCACCTGTCACTCAAGGGGTGGTAAGGGGGGGGGGCTGGGGGGGGGGGGTAACACTATGGTATACGCTGAACCCGACCCCCTTGTACTCGCGGCATGGTCTGGAAGTCCCGAGTTCGAATCCCCCTGGGTACAGGGCTTGGCGCCAAGGCCACCGATTGTGGTGCGGGGCCTGTACGCGCTCTGGGGAAATACCACCACCAGTGCCCATCCCTGTCTATCTTCCAATGCTCAGCGCTACCCCATTCCCAATCCAGTCCACGCCCCCACCCTCGCACCTTTGCTTCCAGCCTTGCTCTTTCGCCCTCTTCCCCGCTTCCTCTCTCCCTCACAACGGGGAGAGGGCACGGAAAAGACGAAGTCGGCTCGAGCGTAATGAGTCGCTTTGCAGTGGTTTCCGTCCCACCCGAACCACCCCGCCCCACACAAGAACCTCCGTTCCTCCCTCCCTCCCTCCCTCCCTCCCTCCCTCCCTCCCTTCCTCCCTCCCTCCCTCCCTCCCTCCCTCCCTCCCTCCCTCCCTCCCTCTGTCCCTCCCTCCCTCCCTCCGTCCCTCCCTCCCCCCCGCCCGTTCCCCCCCGCCGCCCCTTCTCTCACAGGCCTGCGTGCAGGGCTCCACGTGCAGCATGTTCACCACTTCAACCTCCGGGGAAGACCTCCCCCTGAGGGACCCGCTCGACTTCCTGCGCTCCCGCATGGACGCGATGGGGCTTGACGACCGGGGCTACGTCATCGCCGACAGCACCGGCACGATCCTGTGGGCCAATGGGGCGCTCTGCGAGTACCTCCGCTACAGCCCGAGCGAGCTCGTCACCGACAACGTCCGCATTCTGGCGCCGGCCCCGCACCGCAAGAAGCACCCGGCGCGGATGAGCTCGTACCGCAAGGGCTGCGCGTCGCGGGTCGTGGGCCACGACCGCGTCGTGCCGGTGGTCGACAAGAAGGGGCACGCGTCGACGGTGTCGCTGCATGTGACGGAGCAGGTCGCCCGCGCTCTGGGCCCCAGTGTCGTCCCCGTCCCCCACCCCGTCTCCCTCCTGGTCTCCATCCCCCCGTCCCCCTTTGGCATCCCCTGTTCCTGCGTCCATCGGGCGACGGCTTGTGCCGTGTTTTCTGGACACGACAATCAATACTGGGCACCCCGTCTCCCCAAGACGTTCAAAGGGGAAGCCGGGTGGAGGTGGTCATACGGTCACCCGAGACGGTCGCTCTACGATGTCACTCTATCTGGTCACAGTATTCGCTCACGCCCTTCGACATTTGCGCAAGCGGCGTGGCGGCAACGTACGGCTGCATCCTCGGGTGACGGGAATCCAGAGTCCAAGTATACGTCCCACCGCTGCAGGCGGCATGTGAACTGTGGTTCGCACGGGACACACATGTTGTACTTAGACTGTCAGCATGATCCGGTCCGTCTGACCGAGCACTGACGAGGCACACGTGAGTCTGAGCCAAAAACAAAAGGTCACAGTATTCGCTCACGCCCTTCATATATGGTCACTCTATACCGTCGCTTGGCCAGGGGGGTCCTTAACGGAGAAAAAAAAAGTGTTCCAGAACCAGTTTTCCCAAAAAAGCCCGCGGGCACTCCATGTGCTCAACCATGGTTGGTGGCGGTTTGCGGTTGGCAGTTGGCGGCGGTTGGCGGTTGGCAGTTGGCAACTGGCGGTTGGTGGCGGTTGGTGGTGGTTGGCGGCGGTTGGTGGTTGGTGATCGGTGGTTGGTGGCGGTTGGCAGTGGTTGGCAGTTGGCGGTTGGTCGCCGCTGGCGGTTGGCGGCGGTTGGTGGCGGTTGGTGGTTGGCGGTTGGTGGCGGTTGGCGGTTGGTCGCCGCTGGCAGTTGGCGGCGGTTGGTGGCGGTTGGTGGTTGGCGGTTGGTGGCGGTTGGCGGTTGATGGGAGTTGGCGGTTGGCGGTTGGTGGTCCCTTGGGGCGGTCCTTAAGGGGGGTCCTTAACAAAAAAAAAATCTCGTCCCTTAAGGACCCCCCTGCGCTTGGGACGGTCACTCCATTCCATGCGGTAGCTATACCATACGGTCCCTGGCATCCCTGTCCGCATCCCCATCCACAGCCTCAGCCGATCCCCATCCCCATGCCCCTCCCAGGTCGACCCTGAGGACCCGGACAACGTGCTGTTTCTGGGCGAGTTCGAGTTCTCCGAAGAGGCCGCCACGGTGAACCCGGTGCTCCGCCTCCAGCGGGAGCTGAGCTACGGAAGGATCGGTTCTGTCGGGATTCGCGATGCGCTGGAGGCGTACCGGGGCGCGTTCATGGTCTTCGATGTCGAGGGAGTGATTCAGTACGGGAATTCGTGCCTCGAGCAAATGCTCGGCTATGATGAGTTGCAAGGGACCGACTTGAGCTGCATCCTGAGTCCGGACCCCAGCCAGCGCCTGAAGCAGCTTCTGAAGGAGCATGCCGCGAAGCAACTACCCATGCACCAGACGCAGCTTTACCCCTTCGTCGAGGGTCTCGCTCTCTCTGTCCTCCTCGGCCTCCCTCGCCACCTCCCTCCCTCCCTCCCTCCCTCCCTCCCTCCGTCCCTCTCTCCGTCCCTCCCTCCCTCCCTCCCTCCCTCCCTCCCTCCCTCCCTCCCTCCCTCCCTCCCTCCCTCCCTCCCTCCCTCCCTCCCTCCCTCCCCCCCTCCCTCTGTCCCTCTCTCTGTCCCTCCCTTCCTCCCTCCCTCCCTCCTTCTCTCCGTCCCTCCCCTCCCTCCCTCCCTCCGTCCCTCCCCTCCCTCCCTCCCTCCGTCCCTCCCTCCGTCCCTCCCTCCCTCCCTCCCTCCCTCTCTCCGTCCCTCCCCTCCCTCCCTCCGTCCGTCCGTCCCTGCGTCCCTCCGTCCCTCCCTCCGTTCCTCCCTCCCTCCCTCACTGCACAGTGTTACAATGTGCTGCTGCATAGCGTGACAGTGTGCCTGTTGCACAGCGTCACACAGTGGCTGCAGCACTGCGTGAGAGTAGGCCTGCTGCACAGCCTGACAGTAGGCGAGCTGCACAACGTCATAGAACCATCTGCACAGCGTGACAGAGTGCCTGTTGCACTGCGTGACAACGTGCCTACTGCACAACGTGACAGCGTGCTTGCTGCAGAGCCTACAGCACTGTGTGGCAGCATGCCAGCTGCACAGCGTGACAGTGTACCGTGTGCCAGCTGCACAGCGTGATAGTGTACCGTGTGCCAGCTGCACAGCGTGACAGTGTACCGTGTGCCAGCTGCACAGCGTGACAGTGTACCGTGTGCCAGCTGCACAGCGTGACAGTGTACCGTGTGCCAGCTGCACAGCGTGACAGTGTACCGTGTGCCAGCTGCACAGCGTGACAGTGTACCGTGTGCCAGCTGCACAGCGTGACAGTGTACCGTGTGCCAGCTGCACAGCGTGACAGTGTACCGTGTGCCAGCTGCACAGCGTGACAGTGTACCGTGTGCCAGCTGCACAGCGTGACAGTGTACCGTGTGCCAGCTGCACAGCGTGACAGTGTACCGTGTGCCAGCTGCACAGCGTGACAGTGTACCGTGTGCCAGCTGCACAGCGTGACAGTGTACCGTGTGCCAGCTGCACAGCGTGACAGTGTACCGTGTGCCAGCTGCACAGCGTGACAGTGTACCGTGTGCCAGCTGCACAGCGTGACAGTGTACCGTGTGCCAGCTGCACAGCGTGACAGTGTACCGTGTGCCAGCTGCACAGCGTGACAGTGTACCGTGTGCCAGCTGCACAGCGTGATAGTGTACCGTGTGCCAGCTGCACAGCGTGACAGTGTACCGTGTGCCAGCTGCACAGCGTGACAGTGTACCGTGTGCCAGCTGCACAGCGTGACAGTGTACCGTGTGCCAGCTGCACAGCGTGACAGTGTACCGTGTGCCAGCTGCACAGCGTGACAGTGTACCGTGTGCCAGCTGCACAGCGTGACAGTGTACCGTGTGCCAGCTGCACAGCGTGACAGTGTACCGTGTGCCAGCTGCACAGCGTGACAGTGTACCGTGTGCCAGCTGCACAGCGTGACAGTGTACCGTGTGCCAGCTGCACAGCGTGACAGTGTACCGTGTGCCAGCTGCACAGCGTCAAAGAGTGCCAGCTGCACAGTGTCACAATGTGCTTCTAGCACCATGTGACGAGGTGCCTGCTACACACCCTCCCTCCCTCTTTCCCTCCCTCCCTCTCTCCCTCTTTCTCCCCCCTCCCCCCCCCCCCTCCCTTGCTTCCTCCGCAGGGCACTCAGCAGCCCGGTGCTGGTAGTAATCCCCCGACTGCAATAGGGACGCCCTCACATCCACCACCACCCCAAAGTAACCGCTCCCAACCGCTTTGGCCGCCTCCTGGCACCCACCCACCCACTCACTCACTCACCCCCCCCCCCCCTGGTGAAAGCATCGCACATGCACAGACAAAGAGCCAGTACGTGGATGCATGGAAGAATGAATGAATGCGACCGCTCAGTGCATGCTCCAGTGCGTGTGTCGGGTAGGGGATGAACAGGGAATGCAGTGATAAGCCGAGGAAACACAGCAAAAGCAACGGGCCCTGGGCAGACGGTGTAGCGCACCGGAACAAGCGCAGTGCATCCATCCATCCATCCATCCATCCCCCCCCTCTTCCCCCTTTCTCCTGCCCCCCCCCTCCCCCTCCCTGTCCCTTCCCTTCCTCCCTCCAACCCTCCCCCTCCGACCCTCCCCGGCCCCTGCGTCGCTTCGTCTCGCCCCCCACCCTCGTTCCTCCCTAACCCACCCCTCCCTCCCTCCCTCCCCCCCCTCCTCGCCCCTTCCCCATCCTTCTGCCCAGCTTCGCCTCTCCGCAGCTGCCCCCCCAACATCCGCCTCCCCCTCTGCTTCAGGTGCATCACGAGGCACCCACGATTTCCAGGCTCTCACGCGGGGCGGGCGGCAAATTCGCATACTACTCTCCGTGACCTGCGTCCTCCGCGCCGCGCCCGACCCGCAGTGCCTCTTCGTCGGCGATGTCGTGCAGCTCCCGCAGCAGAACAGCCGCCGCCGCCTGAGCCGGGCCGCAAGCACCGCGCAGAGCACCCGCACCATCAGCCGCACGGTCTCCACTGTCTCCAAAAACCTGCCGGGCTTCGCACTCTCGCGGTTCACAGGTGTTCGTGCAATGGTCCAGTGCGCTCCTACAGACTGCACTGGCACCTCACAGCGGAATGGCACCGAGGCAGCGAGCTCAGGGGCGTCTCATGATGCATCTCTGACTGTGACCCCCCCCCCCCCCCTTTGTCCTAACACGGGCATGTGATTGTCGATGGGGATTCGCGGCCCGGTGTTCGCCAGTTTTGCTGATGCCTTCGGTTGACCTGCTGGCACTCCGAGCCCGGCCTGTCTATCACTGGGAAAGCCGGAAGCAAGGACGTCTGCAATGTCAGGACATGCAGGGCCTCCCTCCAACGCTCGCTCCGTGCCTCCCGCATCGCTGACTCCACACCGCACCCCTCCCTCCCTCCCTCATTGTGCATTTTTCCTGCTCGGGAACGGAGCTACGGGCAGGGCTGCAATTAAAGGGAAGGGGCCTCAGAGGCAGTCCCAGCAGCGGTTAGACAGGCGGTTGGAGGAGGTTGCCAAAGCGGTTGGGGGCGGTTACTGTCGGTTACAAATGCAATTGAGACTGGCACTTGCCGTCTGGGAGACACCAGCTGGGCATCGGCTGGGCGCCCTGAAGGGTGGGGTGGGGTGGGGGGGGGCTCCCCTCCTTCCAATGCATCCCTGGCTACGGGGATTGAATCATTTCAGGAAAGGGTAGGGCTGTCTGTCTTCTGTCCGTCCAATGGGACGTTTACGATTTTTTGAGCTTTACGTTAGTGCTGCGGCTGGTTGTGGGGCGTGGCCCAGGGTTTGTGGTATCATTGGGACTTCGGCCAGCTCTCCAACCCCATCAACGGCTTTCTGGTGCAAGTCCGCGTGCAGATGGCGGTGCATGTGCGGAGAGGTACACGCAGTGGTCTGAACCGGGTTGGCGGTTACATTCCGATGGGGCAATGGTCGCGTGCGCATGCCGGGCTATTCCTCGAAGGTGGTGGCACACGGTGCTGAGGGCTGTCCACCCCCGCCCCATCGGACACGGGCGGGGGGGAGCGTTTGTCGATAGAGCACAGACGTTGGAATGAATATCCGAATTCTGGTGCATTGGTTTCTCTGTGCCTAATTGGGCCTCGCCCCAACTTTTCTTTGCAAACCCGTTCCTCGGGCAACTTTTCTGTGTTGCCCACCCACCCACCCACCCCCGGTCAGTAGCTATGGCCATTGTCCGGCCCCAGAGTTCTGCTTAACAACTCAGCATCTCCTGGGGTGGAGTGGGCGGTCTACCCCCCCCCCCCCTTCCTCGGACCCCCCTCCCCCCCGACTGGACGCCCCCCCGATTAAGTGGTTGGGCCAAATTTTTCTCCGGGCCTTCGGTCAATCAAAAAAAGTTTTCTGGCGCCTGCAGCGCACGTCAGTTTGGGCCGCGTCATGGGCCCCCCAAAAGCCCCCAAATTACTGTTGTTCAGGTTGTTTAGTGTCACCTGAAAAAATTCTCAACTTTCGTCTTTTTCCGACACTCTTCTGTCGCCCCCCCCACAATGGGTTGGGGGGATCATTTGGCGACAATGCGGGGCCTTGAGCACCCAATTGGGGGGCTGGGGGGGGGGGCACGTAGTGGCCGCTAGGCCCGTGTAGCCTGCGCCATGGCCCCCCCCCGAAAGCCCCTAAATTGCCATTGTTTAGGCCACTTAGTGGCATCTGAATATTCTTTTGAACACTCATTTTTTTTCTCTTTTTGGGGTGCCTTGCCCAAGGCAATGGAACTTCTTCGGCGCCTCCAACAACTCAGGGTCTCCTGAGGGGGGTCCCCACCCCACCCCCCACCCCCGTTGGACCCCCACCCCCCCCCACCCCCGTTGGACCCCCACCCCCCCACCCCCCACCACCCCCCACCCCCGTTGGACCCCCACCCCCCCACCCCCCACCCCCCCCCACCCCCGTTGGACCCCCACCCCCCACCCCCCCCCCACCCCCGTTGGACCCCCACCCCCCACCCCCCCCCACCCCCGTTGGACCCCCACCCCCCACCCCCCCCCGACCCCGTTGGACCCCCACCCCCCCCCCCCCCACCCCCGTTGGACCCCCACCCCCCACCCCCCACCCCCCCCCACCCCCGTTGGACCCCCACCCCCCCCCCCCCCCCCACCCCCGTTGGACCCCCACCCCCCACCCCCCCCCAGCCCCGTTGGACCCCCACCCCCCCACCCCCCACCCCCGTTGGACCCCCACCCCCCACCCCCC
>OZ038392.1:4449481-4513764 GCA_964036045.1 Eutreptiella sp. 'Long Island Sound 2002'
ATGGCAGATGGGCTGTGGGGTGCCGTTCAGCCGCCGCTGAGCGCGCTTTCTAAGTTCATTTCGCTCGCTTGAGTCAAGGGGGAGGAGGTCTGTGGCCCCGCCGCCTTTCTCTGCATGCGGGAGGGCGGGGCTGTGTGGTACGCCGCCGCCCGGGCGCGGCACTGGCACTCGTGGGTTTGGGACCATCACCGTAGCCTCTTCTGGCGCATCTGGAAGAGGTGGGCCCAATTGGTGCTGCGCACCTGTCCCATGGGTCTACATGTACCCCCAAACCCCCCCTATCCAAGCTGGCCTTGTCTCAGCTACAGCGGGCGTAGGGACCGTAGTAATTCTGCATCTAATTTAATGCGGTACGAAATGTAGTGCAACCGCATAAGACATGGGTTTGGTGACCAATCTGCCAATTACATGGAGTCATGGATACATTTGTTGTGACTGTTTGCCCGCTTGAACCCACAGAGCTTCCCCTTTCTTTGGTGGTGGCATGTGTGCCGGTAGTTGTATGTGTCGCGCGCAAGCTACAGCCTTGTCTACGCCACAGTACTTTTGTGTAGCTTAGACAAAGGGGGGGGGGGGGTAAGTTCCTTGGCCAACAAGTGATGACCCAAGCTTATCTCAAGGCCCCTTGGCAATAATCCAGAAATATCAGTTTTCACAACGCATGCCGACCTGAACATGGCCGAGTCCTCACTGCCGGGCCCCACAAGGGGGTGCTATTGGGGCACGCGGACACAGAGCCCGGGACCCCCCCACGTTCTATATAGAAGACAAAAGTGGGATGGACCGGGGGTTGGATCCGCACACAGTGGCAGCTATGGGTCAATCAAGTTTGCCCACCACTGTGCAAAACAGCCGAAGACGGCGCTTGTTGGCCTGAATGGACACCACTAGGAAGGCCTAACTGGTGCTGCATGGCTCCCCGCTTGGCCCCAGGCCACTCAGTAGTCATCGGAGGTCACCCAGAAATCACAATCACCTCGAAGAGAGGTTGTTAGATCAAGCGCAGGTGCGAGCGTCGTATACCCCCCTTTTTTGGGGTCGTTCGCGTAGCATACCCCAATGTATGGTTTCTAACGTCTAACCCCCTGTAAAATCATCATTTTAGGACCAAAAATGATCCCCCAATGATTTTTTGGATTTTGACCCCCGTACCCCCCCGCACCGGGGTACCCTTTTTTGAGGGGGGGGGGTGGGGGGGTGGGGGGGTGGGGGGTGGGGGGGGGGGGCAAAACTTCTTTGTGTATTGTGGCCGCTGTGTGTGTATTTGGACCTGGGGAAAGGGGACCTGGGGAAACTTTTTTCTTGTATATGGACCCTCTAACCCATGGCGGGGGTCCCGGGTCCCAACTCCAGGTACCCCCAGACACCCCCCCCCTATATGGCCCCTCGCCAATGAGGACTTAGCCGTTTTTCACGCTGGATAGGCTGTTCAGTGGCACGTGAAGGTTTTTTGAAATTCGATTTTTCATGACTACCTTCGTTGCCCCTAGGATTGGTTTGGGTGATCATTTGGTGACAATACGGGTACTTGAGCACCCATGGGGACCCACGTAGTGGCTGCTAGGCCTATGTAGCCCGTGCCATGGGCCCTCCGAAAGCCCCAAAATTGCTGTTGCGTAGGCTGTTTAGTGACACTTGAAAGTTTTTCACATTTCCACTTTTTCCGAAACCCTTCTGTTGCCCCTAGGACGGGTTTGGGTGATCATTTGGTGACAATGCGGGTGCTTGAGCACCCATGGGGGCCCACGTAGTGGCCACTGGGCCCATCTATCCCGAACCATGGGCCCCCCAAAAGCTTCAAATTGCTGTTTGTAGGTGGTTCAATGGCATTTGGGGTGTGCACAAACTGCTGAAGCAGTTTTCCACCCTCTACAGGTCAAAAATGGAAAATTTTTGCAAAATCACCTCGCAGAGGTTGTTAGATCAAAGCCAGGCAGGCGTATATATGGGGAAAACGCCACATACCCCCCCATTTTGGCCTTTTTGGGCCTATTCGCGTACCCTACCCCAAGGGGTTGAATTGTTAGTTTAACCCCTTGTAAAATCATTATTTTGTCCAATAAACGCATCCCCCAATGAGTTTTTGGTCCGGACCCCCCCAGACCCCCCCCCACTTGAAACCCACTTTTTTCAGGTTTTGAGGGAGGGGGGGGGGGTGGGGGGGTGGGGGGGGGTCAAAAAATGACCCCCCCTTTTTTTGGGTCGAAAATCATGAATCTTTTGGTTTTTTTCGATTTTGAGCCGAAAAAGTGTTTCCGGCTCCCGACTCCATAGGGTTTGTATGGGGCGGAGTGGGACGAGCGCTTATGCAGTTTATGCACTTTTCAGCCATTTTTGGTATGTTGGCGGTTTTGGCGACCTCGGTGACCCCGTGGTACCCACTTTGAGGGGTGCGAGTGGGGATGTTGTGACAGTATATGCATGCTAGGATACGGAAGGACGTTTTTTGCAGTCTCTAGCCTTGCTTAGGGCCGTTCACAACCCGTGCCAAAGACGCGAAATGGCTGTTTCCACCAATAATTGGCCTAGTGAATGGGCCGGTACACAACCTGCCTATGCAGTTTTTCACTTTGGACAGCTCAAAAATGGAAGTTTTCGACACTTCTTTTTTTGATATTGTGACCACCTAAAATGACCATCCAAGGTATGTAAAGCATGTTTTAGGCCGTATTTACGTGTTTTTCACCCTATTTGGGTATCGGGTCGGGGGGGGGGGGGGGGGGGCTCCCAAGGGACGGGTGCACAACCTGCTTATGCAGCTTTTCAACCCGGACAGCTCAAAAATCGAAGTTTTCGAAACATATTTTTTTGATATTGTGACCACCCAAAATGACCACCCAAGGTATGTAAAGCATGTTTTAGGCCGCATTTACGTGTTTTTCACCCTATTTGGGAATCAGGTCCAGAGAGGGGGGGGGGGGGGGGCTCCTAGGGGATTGGTACACCCTGCTTATGCAGCTTTTCACCCCGGACAGCTCAAAAATGGAAGTTTTTGAAACTTGTTTTTCTGATATTGTGACCACCTAAAATGATCATCCAAGGTATGTAAAGCATTTTTTAGGCCGTATGTACATCTTTTTCACCCTATTTGGGTATTAGGTCACGGGGGTGGGGGGGGGTCTCCCAAGGGATTCGTACACAACTTGCTAGTGCAGTTTTTCACCCTGGGCAGCTCAAAAATCGAAGTTTTTGAAACTTGTTTTTTTGATACCGTGATCACCTAAAATGATCATCCAAGGTATGTAAAGCAAGTTTTAGCCGGTATTTATGTAGTTTCCACCCTATTTGGGGTGTGTGTTGCTTCGCGGTAGATTCTCTGCGAGGTGGACTTGCCGAAGGCAATAGAATTTTTTTTTGATATTGTGACCACTTACAATGATGAGATATGCTATGTAAAGCATGTTTTAGACCCTCTTTGTGTGTTTTTCACCCTATTTGGGTGTGGGGGGGGGGTACCAAGGGGTGTAGGGCACACAACCTGCTTATGCAGTTTTCAGGCCTCGGCAGCTCAAAAATGGAATTTTCTGAAATTGATTTTTCCATACTTTGACCATCCAAAATGATCAAATATCCTATGTAAAGCATGTTTTGGCCCCTCTTCATGTGTTTTTCACCCAATTTGGGTGGGGGGGGGGGGTACCAAGGGGTCTAGGGCACACAACCTGCTTATGCAGTTTTCAGGCCTCGGCAGCTCAAAAATGGAATTTTCTGAAATTGATTTTTTCCATACTTTGACCATCCAAAATGATCAAATATCCTATGTAAAGCATGTTTTGGACCCTCTTCATGTGTTTTTCACCCTATTTGGGTGTGGCGGGGTGGGGGGAGTACCAAGGGGTCTAGGGCACACAACCTGCTTATGCAGTTTTCAGGCCTCGGCAACTCAAAAATAGAAATTTCTGAAACTGATTTTTTTGATACTTTGACCATCCAAAATGATCAAATATCCTATGTAAAGCATGTTTTGGCCCCTCTCCCCTCTTCGAGGTGCCTTGCCGAAGGCAATAGAATTTTTCGGCCAACCCATGCCATCCTGCAAATTCTGCCTCGCCTTGAAGCCGCAGAAGAAAATGCGGCCCCATCACAAACGGGTGGGGGGATAGGGGGGGTTTCAAAGGGCAGGGAGCCTGGGAACCCCCCACCCCCGTTGGCGTTGCCGATTAGCCAACTGAAACTCCAGCAAATGCAGTTCTGGCCCCGGACGAGGAACACCTGAATGACAAAAGAAAACAAAGACGATGCGCATCGGAGGTCCCACGGGCTACAGCATTGGGCACCGCCGACCAGAGGACGCATGTCCACGGGGGACACCATGGCTGCATTGGCACAGGGCGGGTGGAGAGGGTAGTGTGGCAGCCGCACCCCCGCGGTCCGGCTGTCCTCACCACGACGCTCCTCAAGGGACGCCCACAGTTTTGCCCGTTCCTCCGGCCGCAGAACGGCTGCGCCACGGGCCGGTTGTGACTCGCGGACCGCTGCCCATGCACCAACAACCGCTGTTGGTGATGCAGCACCAGCACAATCGCCTTTGCTCTGGGCCTTGTCATTGGGCCTCTGAAAACGGATGTTTGAAGCCCCCCCCCCCCCCCCACTTCGCTAGGCCAAAGCGGTTGGGGGCGGTTACTGTCGGTTACAAATGCCATTGAAGTTGGCACTCAGCGTTAGGGAGACAGCGGCTGGGCGTAGGCTGGGCGCCCTGGAGGGGGGGGGGGGGGTACTTCACTCCCTCCCAATGCATCCCGGGGGGGGGGGGGGCGCTGTTGGTCCTGGTCCGCACATGGCCCGTGACCAAGAGGTCCCTCAGATGGGGCACCAGAACTTCAAAGGGACGGCCGGGCACACACGACAGCGGGGTGTCCACCGTTCGAAGCCCATGGCCCCAGGGAATAGCACTAATGAGTGGCTGGCGCCGGTAGATTCCTCAGATGCCCTACATCCACCTCAACCTGTACCTCCACCCTTTGACCCCCCCCCTTCCCCCAAAACAGAGTGTGTGCACTCCTCACTGAAGATTGCTGCCATGTGGACCCTTCAACCTTCAATGTGTTGGTGCCATGACCTGCCGACGCTAGAGCGACAGCGGCCAATGGGCCAACACGGCGTTCTTGATTTTCATGAGTGGCAAGACGTCCGTTGACGCCGCCAACTGCCAAGAGAGCAGCCACACCTGAGGGCTTTGCCCTCCCCCCCACCCCCCTCGAGTGTGCGGCGAGGTCTGTCGAGGGCCTAGGGGCGTGCATCTCACATGGCATGGCCGGCCGATATGCAGAGTCATTGGGGACGCCATCGTCCCCCCCCCCCCCCCGGGCGTCGTGTGAGCCTTAAGATTGGCCCCAGAGTTTTCCTTAACAACTCAGCATCTCGTGGGGGCGGGGGGGGGGGGGGGTCAAACACCACCGCCCCTCAGACCCGGAGTTGGAAAAAATACAATGTACAAAAGGAAATATTGATGTGGGCCATTTGTGGTACACAGACTTTTGGACTTTTGGGTTCCAGACCCCCCACCCCAACCCCGACTTAAGCAAAACTCTGATTGGCTCCCAATCCAAATCCAAATCCAGCCCCCACCCCCCCACCCCTGCACCCCCCCACCCCCTTTTCTCAAGGGAAACACCCGGAACTGCCCCGGGGCCGAGGAGGAGTTCGTGTACGAGCTCCGCGACCCGAAGGAGGCCGACGAGAACGAGTGGATGTACCAGATCACCGTGGCCCCCTCCACGACGGACCCGCTGGCCGCCTGGGGCGAGTGCTGGGAGGCCCTCGTTGGCCCCTGCCTCAGGCCCAGCCCCCGCCCGGGACAGAGCCCCCGCTCGCGGCCCGGGAGCGCCGTGCAGCCCGACTACGAGGAGGCCCTCGCGTGCCTGAGGCGGCATCTGGGACAGAGCCCCGCGGACCCGGCCGCCACGTGGCTGCAGGACGTCCTGCGGGGGCGGCAGACAGGGACCCCAGCGGGCGGGTGCATCGAGAGGGCGGGGCAGCTCGAGTACCGCGTGCGCTACACCACCAACACCTCGGGCCCGCCCGCTCCGTGACCGCCGAGTGCCAACTTCAATGGCATTTGTAACCGACAGTAACCGCCCCCAACCGCTTTGGCAACCTCCTACAACCGCCTGCCTTACCGCTGCTGGGGTCGCCTCTGAGGTCAATTCCCTTCCAATGCACCCCATCCCCCCCCATTGATGTGGATCTTCCGGTTTGGGGCTCCCGGAACGCGCGTGGACGGGTCTCGCAACAGTCCCCCGCACCCCCGATGGGCATGCGTGATATCGGTGTGGGGCAGCCAAGGGCCATGCTGGGCCCGTTCCGGTGTATCGCGGGGAACACCGCAGCTGGACCCATGGTTTCAAACCTACTTCCCCCCGCCCCCCATTCTTAACCCCCCGGCCCCCCCCTGTCCAAGCAACGCCTCTCCATTCAGCTCCGGGTCAGGTGACTCATGCTTTAGGACAGACGTAAGTGACACGCAGCGGACGAAGATCGGCAGAATTAGGGAGGGCAGGGATGATCAAGACGGCATCCGCGGAGCCGAAAGGCCTGTCCTGAACAAAGCGGACGATGCTGGTATTGAACTCTGCCTCCGGCGCTGTATTCATGACAATTTCCTGTGAGAGTTCCCAGAGCGATTGCTGAGGGTGAGGACCATCGTCGTTCTATGGCCAAGCAACGCCTACGCAGCGGACATGAGTGCTTTGTTCTGCCCGGCATTTCCCCCCTCCCCCCCTCCCCCGCACCCATGTCTGTTGCCCCCGATGGCTGTCCTTGGGACATGGGGCAGCAGCAAACGTATGCGCCCCCCATTCACCTCTGCCCACGATCTCTTTGTGCTTGTCACAAAGGCACAGTCCTGCCCTGAAATCCAAATGGGGGGGGCCTCAAGGCCCTCGATGGCTGTTCTATATCATATGCGTGTCCTCAAGACCCTCGATGGCTGTTCTATATCATATGCGTGTCCTCAAGGCCCTCGATGGCTGTTCTATATCATATGCGTGTCCTCAAGGCCCTCGATGGCTGTTCTATATCATATGCGTGTCCTCAAGGCCATTGATGGCTGGTCTATATCATATGCGTGTCCTCAAGACCCTCGATGGCTGTTCTATATCATATGCGTGTCCTCAAGGCCCTCAATGGCTGTTCTATATCATATGCGTGTCCTCAAGGCCCTCGATGGCTGTTCTATATCATATGCGTGTCCTCAAGGCCCTCGAGGCCTATGGCCTCCCACCACCCGCCCTCCGTTTGTGCAGCCTGCCCACCTGCCTCCCTCCACCCGCCCCCCTTCCCCCTTTGCGCAACCCGCCCACATATTATATGTGTGTCCTCAAGGCCCTTGATGCCTATTCTCTCTCATATTTGTGTCCTCAAGGCGCACAACGGCGTCTTGCTGGACATCATGAACCATTTTGGGGCGGCGCCTTGCTGGGGCGTTAGAGGGTTGCGTCGGGGAGGAAGGGGGCGAAATGGAGGGGGTGTGGGCCGGGCGGCGCCGACTGTCTTCCGCTGCGTATCCCCCGACGCATTTGTTGTGAGCGGGTGCTTTCCGACGGTCTGAACTGCTGCGGCTTTTGGTGGCCATGTGATGTGCAGCTCTGTCTGCCTCTGGACGGGGCATGGCCCATTTGGCGGGGTGCGCGGGGCAGTGGGGGCATTGGGACCTCTCGGGCACTTCCCCCCATACAAAGTCTTCCCCCAGGCCGTGCCCCCGCCCATGCGACCGCATCCCCTCGGCTGCCCCAGAGGGCCTTGCCAGCCTCGACTTGCCCCACTTCAATTAAGTGGGTACCTCCCGCATGCCCCGCACCGGGACTGCCCCGGGCAGGTCCACTTTCTGAGTGTCTATTTTTTTTGGCCATGTTTGTTTGCTGAGGAGGCCCGTAGAGGCGAAACCGGCTCCAACTCATCCAATAGATCCGGAAAGTTGACCTTGGCCGTGCCCGTTGCTTGCTTTGGTTTTGGAGGTCAGTTTTGGCATCGACCGCAATCAACGAGAGCGGAAATTGATTTCATTGGCTTCAAATTTTGCCACGTCCCCCGGGGACCCCGTGCAGGTCCGGCCCTCGAGCCCTGCGACTGCCTGGCAGCTGCCGACGAGGGCCTGCATGTGTGATGGCCGTGGGCCCGCACGTCGGACTCGGAGGGGCTGCGGACGGGGGGTTCTCCCGAAGGAGACGCCCTTTGTGCCGGGCCAGGGGGACGGTGGGGGGGAGGTGGACAGAGGTGCGTGGGCAGCAAAAACAGTCAAACGACCCCGGCAACAACCAGCACATCCCCCAATACGCCAACGACTGGGCTCCGCGAACGCGGAAACGACACCAGCGGGAGCACCGGCCGCAGCGGCCGACAGAACGCAGCGACCCGACGCAACATGCAAAGGGAAGAACGGGTGACTGTCCAGGGCCCCGTAAAGGAGCAACAACCCGACGGAATGTCACACAGGGGCAGAGGTTGTCAGCCCCGGGGCGCCCGCAGGCCCGTTGGTGGTCCGGGTACGGCACGACACACGGTGCGTGCAGTGCAATCGGGCGTCCAATGGGCGTACCCCCCCCCCCCCGCCTTTGCACAAGCACGGGCTTGTCCAAGCACCGAGTGGGCGTTGAACCGCTGTTTTCAGGATCAGACGTGCCACTCGCGTCTGCCAGCCCAGACGTGAACCGATGGAGCAGGGTCCTACTGAGCCACACGCTGGACGCAGCACGTTCCTACTGAGTTCTGGTGGTGCGGGGAGGGGGGCGGGTATTACTGAGTGGCCTTTGGTGCGGGGCCGATCACTCCTGAGCACGAGTTGCCCTGATGGACGCAATTGGCGTGTCTGTTCAGGAGTTGTTGGGACCGCTGTTTTGTGTGGTCCCGAATGGAGGATTGGGTGTGTCCTACGCTCTTGTACAGGGAAAGGGGGGCTCAGTCATGTCTGCGATTGTGCATTCCGTTCACAGCGACGGTGTTCCACGCATGGGGAACCCTGTGCGGTTTGTTTGGATGTGATTTGCGGCCGTGGCTACCATTGCCATTCTCAGCATGGCTGTCACGCACTGGGCTTTGCTGTCGCGTGTGACGCACTCAAGCACGGCCTTGTCTAAGCACAGGGTGGACGCACATATGTGCACGCACATACGTCGGCGGCTCCGCCGCGAGTACTCAAACTATGATTGCGGCTTTGCGGCATTTGGACAAGTTATGCCCGTGGCTTCGCCGCGTTCGCCGAACAAGAGAACCAAGATGCTGCCGGTCTGATGCCTGAGGGTGACAGCCATCATCGGAGTATGGCTGAGCAGTGTGGGAAAGTTTGTACCACTGTGACATCCAGTTCTGGACCATACATGCCACAGATTGATCTGGGGTTGCCTCGGCGCGGCAGTACCCACTGCACTACCACGCACCACAGTGGCCTGCAGGCACAGGTCCAGGTTCTCCTCGCGGGGAACGCCATTCATCGTGTGAGTGGGCTGTGCCCTGCAGGGGTGTGCCTGCGGGCTTTTTTGGGAAAATTGTGTACAGGAACCTTTTTTTTTCCCGTTAAGGACCGCCGTGCTCAGTCGCCAAATGCTGCCGGCGGGCGAACACCCACGCCCTTACAGGGCAACGGGGGCCTTCGCCACACAACAGCACCGGTGTAGAGACTGGGCAGTCAGCCCGAGCGCCGTATTGCACGGGCCGGATGTGCAGACCAAAAAAAAGATAGGCTCCTTCGAATCGCCAAGGGGGCAAGATAAGCCACCGTTTGGCGCAAAGTGCAGTTTGGCCCGCCAGGTCCATCTCAGTGGGGGAGCGTTAGCACGCCGGGCACGCGCCGGGCATCTTTTTTGACCCGTGCCCCACCGGTGACCTTTTAGGGGCTGCACTAAGCGCAACTATTTGGACGTCTAGCTGGTAGAACCCCATACTTTGTGATACTATGGGCATTCTTGTTGTTTGACAACGGGTATTTTGATGCTTCTTTCACATTCGGGATATGGTATATTTGGATTCTCACCCAGTTTCACCAATTTTCTTCCATTTTTTGCTCGTTTCCACCACATCCACTCCTTACTAGGTTGATTTCTCCCCACCATGGGGACCCCAAGAAAGCAGGGGTAATGTAGCCATATTGATTTCTCCCCACCATGGGGACCCCGAGAAGGCACGGGTGATGTTGCAAATACTGAGTTTGCGCTTCGTTCTTATGAGGTGAGGCAGAAACGCCGTCCAAACCGCTTGCGGCTTGGGGACTCATTACCACAGCGAAATCTATGGGAAAGGTAAAGGCAAAGTACCGTTTGTTAAGTACAATACAAATGACATTTGGAGTTGTTGAATTCACAGCTATTGTCTAATTATGCAACGTGCTTTGTAGGGAAGGTGTGCAGTCCATAATGGTCTATTTGGGGGGTCTTCTCCATCGGAGGGTAAATCTCGGGCTGAAGTCGGGATAGTTAATAGAAAGGTAGCGCGCCGGGCGCGCGCCGGGCAAACGTTCCCCCAGTAGCAGGGGGGTCCTTAGGGGACTAGATTTTTTTTGTTAAGGACCGCCTGTAGGGACCGCCCCAAGGGACCATCAACCGCCAACCACCAACCGCCGCCAAGCGCCAACCACCATCAACCACCAATCCCCAACCACCAACCGCCACCAACCGCCACCAACCGCCAGTCGCCAACCGCCCACCACCCAGCGCCAACACATGGTGTGCCCGCGGGCTTTTTTGGGAAAACTGTGTACAGGAACTTTTTTTTCCCGTTAAGGACCGCCGTGCTCAGTCGCCAAATGCTGCCGGCGGGCGAACACCCACGCCCGTACAGGGCAACGGGGGCCTTCGCCACACAACAGCACCGGTGTAGAGACCGGGCAGTCAGCCCGAGCGCCGTATTGCTACTCAGCACGGGCCGGATGTGCAGACCAAAAAAACAGATATGCTCCTTCGAATCGCCAAGGGGCCAAGATAGACCACCGTTTGGCGCAAAGTGCAGTTTGGCCCGCCAGGTCCATCTCAGTAGCAGGGGGGTCCTTAAGGGACTAGATTTTTTTTGTCAAGGACCGCCCCAAGGGACCATCAACCGCCAACCACCAACCGCCGCCAACTGCCAACTGCCGCCAACCGCCAGCGGCGACAAACCGCCAACCGCCAACCACTGCCAACCGCCATCAACCACCAATCCCCAACCACCAACCGCCGCCAACCACCACCAACCGCCACCAACCGCCAGTCGCCAACCGCCCACCACCCACCACCCACCACCAACACATGGTGTGCCCGCGGGCTTTTTGGGGAAAACTGTGTACAGGAACCTTTTTTTTCCCGTTAAGGACCGTCGTGCTCAGTCGCAAAATGCTGCCGGCGGGCGAACACCCACGCCCGTACAGGGCAACGGGGGCCTTCGCCACACAACAAGTTCATTGGGCCAGGGCTGTCCTTGAGGCCAACAACAAAAAATTTTGCCGCCCCCCGGTACACTTGCACCTCTGCAGAGTGCCCGTCGGCGAGTGACTGCGGTTGGGCATCGGCCAACCGCTGTCAGTTAAGTGCCAACCGCCGTCGGTTGCGTGTCAACCGCCGTCAGTTAAGTGCCAACCGCCATCGGTTGAGTGCCAACCGCCGTCGGTTGCGTGTCAACCGCCGTCGGTTGAGCGTCAACCGCCGTCGGTTGAGCGTCAACCGCTGTCAGTTAAGTGCCAACCGCCGTTGGTTAAGCGCCAATTGCCGTCGGTGAAGCGCCAACCGCCGTCGGTTGCATGTCAACCGCCGTCATTTAAACAAATCCTGCCACCAATACCCTCCGGCCACCCTGAGTGGGAAAATAAAAGAAATATCTCGTTCCGCGCTGCTCTGCCCGTGCCTGCGCACGGCCGTACCACCGCCTTCCACTCGGAGGAGGGAGGGGACGGGGGGGCACAGGGGTCTAATAGGCCACCGACGAGCCAATTTCTTTTCTGTCCTTTGTGCTGCCTGCCACCTGTGCTCCCGTGCAATTGCCCAGCGTTCCTTCGGGGGGTTGGGTGGGTCTTGGCAGGACCGCACATCCCTCCGCCCTCCCCCTCCGGGCGACCGCAGGCCATGCCCCCCCCGAAGTCCTCCGCTGAGGCCATCGCCTTTCCTCAGGCAAGGGAGCCCAGTTGGGGCAAGGTTCTACTGCAAGCCCCCCCTTCCCGTGCCCGGAACCAGCAATTTTTCGGGGTGTGCCCGCCGGGTGGCCGGTGGACAGTGTTGCTCCACATCTGCAGGGACCTCCCGTCCAACTTTTTTTTTTTAGTTTCAGCACCGAATCACCTTTTTCTGGGAAGCCTCTGGGAAGCGCACCGTGCGCTGTGCCTGCGCTGTGCGAAAAGTCGGCTGTTTTCCATCACCGGCAGCCACGGGTCCCAGGGTCCTAAACTCTGCCCCCCCCCCCCCCCCCCGATGCTGTTCTGAATGGATCACGCACGTTTCTGTGGGGGGGTGGTGTTCAGGGGTGTTCCTGAGATGAACACCGTAATGAATGGCGGGGTGCCCGCACTGTGCGAAAACGCCCCCATGGCGTGGCAGTCTCATCCCACTGCATCCGCTGGTGACAGAGTCCCAAGTCCAAATCAACGTCCCACCGTTGTTGACGGCTTGTGGAGTTTCCACATGGGACTGTCTGTGTTGTGCTTTACCTGCCGCAAAGAGCCGGTCCGCCTGACCGAGCTCTTCCGGGCCACACGTACCCCCCCCCCCTTGTATAAGTGCATTACCTCTGGTTTGCATTTGTCTGTTTTTTAATTAGGTCACACCCCCCTTGTATAAGCTACGCCCTTGTCCAAGCTACAGTAGGCGTAGGGACCATATTAATTTGGTACCTAATTTTAGTTCGGTACCAAACGTAGTGCAGCCACATAAGTCATGCGTTTGGTGACGAATTTGCGAGTCGCATAAAGTCATGGACACATTTGTTGTGAGTGTTTGCCCACTTGAACCCACACAGCTCTGATTTTGGGGATATTTGTGCATTGTATTACCCTTTCTTGCACCAGCTCACCATGCCATCCTGTCTTTTTGAACATGGGCGCCCGGTGTCGGTAGTTGTATGTGTCGCGCACAAGCTACGCCCGTGTCCAAGCTACAGTAGGCGTAGGGACCGTATTAATTTGGGACTTTGGCGTAACTTATACAAGGGGGGGGGGGTACAGGGGGGGGGGGGGGGTAAGTCTGACCTCAAAAAGAAAAACAGTGTTCTGAAGCCGGAAGCGCTGTGTGATCAGGTGTTGGTCGGTGGACGCGACCACGACCAGCACCGCATCGCGAAACAAATTGTGCCGCAGGTGCCGGAGGGCGTTGTGCTGGTGTCGCGACCGCCGCGGCGCCGCTGCTCTGGCCCGCCCTCGGGGGTTCTCCGCAACGCGTGGCATCTCCGCCCGAACGCCGTCGCCGGGCAAACCCCCGAGGCAAACGCACACCCGTGGGCACAGGCACGGGCACACGCTGCGAGGCCCTGCGTGGCAACGCGGCCCCCTCACGGGACGCGGTAGCCCGGTGGGCAAAATGCACGCCCAATCTTTGGAGGTGTGCGGCAACGGCCTGATACAGGGGCTGGTCCCCTTGGCACCGAGGCCCGCTGTACTGGCACACTAGCCCCCCCACCACCTATCACCCACCCCCTGGCCAAAGGAGTGCCTGCCTTGTGCGCACCAAGTAAAACACGCCTGTGATGTACATGCAGCCATTCAACTCTATACACCGACAAGAAGCAGTGTGGCATAGCACCGGAAGGGGTGGTCCCACGCTGGGGCCTTGCTTACCGTGTTCGGTTTTGTGTCGGCAGCAAGTTCGCAGTTTCGGTTTCGCTTGAACTGCTGAAAGCAGGCCTGGCATGCAAGTTGAACATTGCTCTGCTTGGTGTCTCCGGGTACTTCAGCGCATGGTGAATTGATTGCCCCCCCCGTTTCTGTTGTTTGCGGTCATCCGGGGACCTATAGCCCCCTCTTCTCACCAAACTTCAAAGACTGAGCTGTGCAAAGATACAGAGCAGCAACCTGTATGGGCCAGAACTCCAGGATAGTTTGCTGCCAGCCACGTCTTCCACATTTGCATCGAATCGGCGTGGGGCATATCCAAATCAACATCCATGAGGGAAAAATAAGCACACAGCAGACAACAGATGGTGTGAAGCGCCGAAGGCAAAATTGGACACAACCCTGACCTACAACCCCCAACCACCACCTATTACTGCCCCCAGCTCTGGCATTCATCTCGAATCATCCCCCCCCCCCCCCTTGTATAAGCTACGCCCTTGTCCAAGCTACAGCGGGTGTAGGGA
The DNA here is from genome assembly GCA_964036045.1 of Eutreptiella sp. 'Long Island Sound 2002'. NCBI lineage: Eukaryota > Euglenozoa > Euglenophyceae > Eutreptiales > Eutreptiaceae > Eutreptiella > Eutreptiella sp. 'Long Island Sound 2002'. Next base: position 4,463,723 of record OZ038392.1, read on the forward strand.
CCGTATTAATTTGGTACCGAATTTGATTCGGTACAAATGTAGTGCGGCCACATAAGACATGGGTTTGGTGACACATTTGCCGGCTGCATAGGGTCATGGACACATCTGTTGTGAGTGTTTGCCCACTTGAACCCACATAGCTCTGATTTTGGGGATATTTATGCATTGTATTCCCCTTTCTTGGACCAGCTCACCGTGCAATCTTCTCTTTTTGAACCTCGGGCTCTACGGCCTGTCCAAGCTACAGTAGGCGTAGGGACCGTATTAATTTGGGACTTTTGCGTAGCTTATACAAGGGGGAGGGGGGGTACAGCCGCGGGGGGGGGCTATAGGTGGGGAGGGGGGTTATGCCGCCCTGGTACCATTGCAGTACCCCACCACCGCATCCAACATTCCTCCAGGAGGCACAGTTATGAGCTTCAACTGATCTATACCGAAATACAGTACACACTCAGAAAGTGTGTGTCGGGAGCCCCCACCTGGATGGCTGGGAGGCACAGAGCAAAAAAAATGATCCCCCCCCCCCCCTGCACCTTGGCACACTTTCCTGATTTCCCTGCAACCGGGACAACGTGTGGGACAATCGTAGCATCGGACTGCTCTGATCCTTGATTCCGAGAGATTTCTCGGGTGCCTTCTGGTGAGCGGGCTTCACCGGCTCGCCATGACCTCAACCCAAAAGAAAAAAAATACAGACCCCCCCCCTTTGCGCGTCGGCGCACGCACCTGTTTTCCCTGCCACCCCCCCCCCACGGCACGGGCAACAGCCCCGTCTCTGGGACGGCCGACCCCCGGAGTAGTCAAGCAGGACAAATCATCCGGGGGGTCCGTTGACACGACCACAACACAATCGGGCCCACAGAGGGTCAGAGTGAGCAGCGGCGAGAGGCCAATAAGCACTGCCAAAGGCAAACAATCAGATACCGAGGCCTTGTGCCAAACCCCCCCCCCCCGCACGCCCCTCGCCCTGCATCGCTCCTCTTGCCCCCTTCGGAGAGGGAGGCGGTGTGTAGCACTGACAGACGTCCTCGGAAAGCCCGGGACTGAGGCTGTGGCGACCGATGGGACGGGGGTGTGGCATAGAGGACCGGATGAGGGGCTGTGGCAGGGTGCTTAATCCCCTGATGATCTCGTTGGGGACCACAGCCGGTCGCCGCTGGCGGATGGCTGTTCCGCCCAGGCCCCCTCGTCTGGACGTTCGTTGGGTCATGGAGCGTTGCTTGGCCATACCTCCCCCCCCCCTTCCCTTCCCTTCCCTTCCCGCGACGGTTTGTTCCGGGCTGCCTGGCCACGCGGCCCCTTCACTATTCTGCGCGCTCAGCCCTCCACGGGGCCGGAAGCTCGGCCTCTAAGGCCAGATTAGTGGCGAGGACGACAAAGCTGTCGGTATACCCCCCCCCCCTTCCGCAAGCACTGCCTTGTCTATGCACAGGGACCCGCCCGACCCTTGTTTTCCTGACTTTCAGCGTGCTGGCGCAAGGGGGGGGGGGGGGGGGCTGTGGACAGAGGCGCGTGAACAGCAAAAACAGTCAAACGACCCCGGCAAGAACCAGCACAACCCCAACACGCCGCCTACTGGGCGCCACTGACGCGCAAACGGCACACCATGCCACATCCAGCACAGCCCCAACACACCAACTACTGGGATCCGGGAACGCGGAAACGACACCAGCGGGAGCACCGGCCGCAGCGGCCGACAGAACGCAGCGACCCGACGCAACATGCGAAGGGAAGAACGGGTGACTGTCCAGGGCCCCGTAAAGAAACAGCAACGCGACGGAATGTCACACGGGGGGGGGGTCACAAAGGACGTTGTCCTGTGCTGTGCATGGATGACCTTCGGCTGCCAATCTGCTGTGAAACTTCAAAGTAGGGCCCAGCCCACGGTACATGGTGGATTGCTGCTTTGGTGTGAAGGACGCACATCGTTGGACTAAAGGCTGAAAGTGCCCGTGGCGGGGGCATTCGGTCAATCAGAACCGATCATCGCCCTCTGTGTCCCTCCCTTCCGTGCGCGAGCACGGCTGTGTGCAGTCACCGCTCCCCAGTGCAACCGTCAATTTGGGTGTCTCGGGTGGTGCCTATTGTCTTGCATCACGCATGTCCAATTGATTGACCCCATTGTCCCTCTGATCCGATTTCCTGACACCCAAGGCCTACCGCCGTTCATTTCTTCCGGTCTCAAGACCACGTGGTCATGCAGCACTGGAGTGTGGAAGGGTACGGAAAAGACACACAATCGGCTCTGAGCAAAGGGCGCTGAGCCGCACTGCAGTGGTTGAGGGATAACACGGGCAGCTATGGGCTCCTGTGGATACGGTTGTGGATGTGAATGGTTCACATTCCAAACAGCCCCGCACAGCCCTCCCTCCCACTCTGCAGTACTGCATGCGGCCCCGCACACCCGACCCATACATATGTTGTTGGCTGATTCCGTTGTTCGACCATACATTGTGTCCTGGGCAGATCAGTGCCCGATCGCGGGGCGCCGGAAGGATTCAGGATCACGTGCACAGCCTCCACGTGCCTGCTTTTTTGTTCATTTGATTGAGCACACACTGTATGTTACAGTTACATCCTGTACTATCTCCTGAACCCAGTCCCAGGCAGGGACCTGGGCTGCCAGACAATGAATCAATGAATGCATGGTATTGATCACGTTCAAAAAAAATTGTGGCGCGTCTTAATCCCCAAGTCACGTAGAGCAGGATTCTAACCGTGCCATTTGATGGTTACAATTTGCTGTCATTTTGTCGTGCTGCCTCATGGCACCATCTGAATTGCATTGCCGGTGTGAAGCCTATATTGTTTTTTTTTTATACTGTGTTATACTATACTGTGATGAGCTCCTTTGGGGGCCAAAACGCGTCTATCCGCTTCTTTGTTGCTGCATGTTTATTTTGTATAGAAGACTGGGACTTGCAGACATTGGATTGGGGTTTGCATTGGTTGGCAAAATTGGGGGTCTTGAACAATCTATTTGCGTTTGCAAATCCCATGAAGCTTTTGCTTGGTCCACTTCAACTCTTGGTGAGAAAAATTCCAATTGGGAAAATCGCTTCGAATGACCAAGCAGATCAGTGCCATTGGGTGCCTGGTAGATACCAGAAAACCCCCCACTTTGTACCAAAAAACCCCTACCTCAGGACCATATAACTATGAGTCGCCTTTATGTTCTTAGATGTATGCATCCTGTACATAGCATCTCAGAGATTTTCGAAGTGTTGCAGTGGAATCATGATTGCGCCACAAAAAACCCCCCGTTTTGGCGCAAACTGTACCAAAAAACCCCGCAGCCAAAATGTACCAGAACCCCCCCCCCCCCTAAATGTACCAGATGTTCTGGTATGTTTTTAGGAGTTGTACAGGGTGTTTTTTGGTACATTCCAGGAGGTTTTTTGGTACATTTTGGGGAGTCTTTTTTGTACAAAGTGGGTTTTTTGTGGGTACATTTCGGTGGGGTTTCTGGTACATTTTGGGGGTTTTTTTGGTACATTCGAGTCAGATCTGCTACCAAACATCTGTGGGATCATTGTGGGAAGGGACAGAACAATTGTACCCCCCCCCCGTTTTGTATAAGCTACAAGAAAAAAAGTTACATTAGGCGTAGGGGCCGTATTAATTTGGTACCCAATTAGATTTGGCACTTTCTGAGTGTCCTTTTTTTTTCCGATTGACCCTCCGCGCCGGTCCTGCCTGGGGTTGTGCCCCTGACCGCCGATCCTCGGAGTGGTTTTCTGCAAAACCTCATAAATCCTGCGCGGCCATCCCGCTTTGCACACATATGGAGCACATGTATAGAGCAGGGTCCGAATGCCAACCACCGCCACCACGAATAAAGATCTACAGCAAAGCACAGACACCACAGCACTCACAAGCGGAAATGTTGCACCCACCCTGTCACAATAGGAGGACAAGCATGGTCATCATTCTAGGACAAACATGGTCATCATTCTAGTGTGTGGCCGATCCTTTTTTTTTTGGCAACAGCAGTCTGCATTCTGGCCCGCTCTACATGTATGCAGACCATCGGCAATTAATCGATGAGGATCAATGAATCAATTAATTGGCAAAATCGATTCCGGACCTCAGTTCCCATGCAGTTTTGATTAGTTCTAGACCCATGCAGTTTTGATTGGTTTCCATACTGTTTTGATTGGTTTCCGTCCGGTTTTGATCGGTTCCTATGCGGTTTTGATTGATCCCATACAGTTTTGATTGGTCTCTGTTAATTATGTGACTGTGGTCTCCGCGCAATTCCGGCAGCTATCATCACAAAAGCTCCGGTAATACAGCTGTAAGACCATGAGACTTGCATCTCAGGATCCTAGGTTCGATTCCGGAGGTTTTGTGAAGTACATTTCTAAAAGCGGTACCAATTTCCAAAAAGCGGTACCTCCATTGCAATGTGGTTATTTCCTAATATTATGACCATGGCAGAAAACATGTTTTTAAAATGTTTTCAGAATGATTTTTATTGTTATTTGAAGCATTTCATAAATGTCTTTGTATTTACCTTTGCACTATGCAGGTTGGTGTTTTGTTATTGATTCCATTCAAGAGATCTTTCTTTGGTGTCCTGCTTGTGATTTGAGGATTGTATCAATCATCACCTGGAAATTTTAACACTGGTAGCAATACTATGGCTGGTTTGACCATTGAAGATCTACAGACCGGGTACACTGGGCCTGATGCTGGAGGTGGTTTCCTATATCCACCTGAGGGTGTTCCTGGCGTCGCCCCAGTACCGTTGCAAGCGTCCCTGAATTCCCTGCAGCAGCACTTGTGGCAACATCACAATGTTCTTGGTGAAATGAAGTGTGCCTTTGATGAGCAGATGAGTACTCTACAGTTGCACCATCAACGGCAGGTCGACGATCTTTGAGCCGAACAACAACGTCTTCGGCAGGACAACCTTACGTTACAGGGCCGGCTGCATTCGTCGCCTGGGATGTCGTCGCCGTCGCTCGCGTCCAAACTTGACTGTCCGCCTTTTGGATGTGATGATGAGGGCGCGGATGTGAAGGTTGGGCTGCACGAGTTTCACACGTGGCGTGTGCAAGTGGCTGCGTGGTATGCGGAGTACGTGCAGCCGCCGTCTACCAAGAATGTGCAGGTATTCACGAAATTACGCGGACGGGCAGCGCGGGTAGTAACTTCCAAACTGTCGTTGGATCAACTGCGTGGTGAGCAAGGTTTTACCATGTTAATGACTGTCCTGGAGTGGGCCTATGGTGGTGACTCCGCGGATAACATCGTGCAGGCTGTAACTGAGCTCCTAGTCTGTCGGAGGGGTGACCTGGACATGCTCTCTTGGTCGAATCGCCTTGATCATCTTGTGTATCGCCTGGCTAACTTTGGTATTGGGCTGGATGATCGCTTCACCGGAACGCTTGCGTTGCTTGGATCGGGCCTGAACAAAGATCAATGTGCCATGGTGGTGGCCAGCACAGGACGCTCTCTGGGGCTGCAGAATGTCCTGCTGGCGATGCGACAGCTATTTTCTTCTGAGGTGTCGTCAATGAGACCTGATTGCATGTATGGAGCGGGCAAATCTGGTAACAAAACACCAACCGATGCTGATGCCGCGCGACAGAGGGATAAGAGCAGGGTGACCTGCTGGCGCTGTGGACAGCGTGGTCATGTGCAGCGCGATTGTCCGAAGAAAAACTCATCCTCCTCGGCGTCCGACGGGGCGCTTCTGACGCAGACTGTGGAGAGTGAAGCACATGGGGTGTCGCCCTCGCCGGTTGCGACGGATGGACGTGCAGGGAATGTACTATCTGTTGTTGGTCACGTGCCGGACTCGTTGGCTATTGACTACCCTGGGATATGTCTGGTGAGCTCGTAGGTGGTGCCCTCGGAGTCGCCGCTGCGGCACCTTTGCTCTGATTCCTGTGGCAGTGGCATTATTGACTTGGGTTGCACAGACACTCTGTGTGGTGAGCGGTGGCTGCAGTTTTACTTACGCATTCTGGGTCCTGATGGGGTCGACCTGGTACGCCGTGCCTCCAACGCTTGGTCTGTATTTGGGAATGGTGGTGTGCAGCATGCTATGTATCAGTTGGACTTGCCCATACGTCTGGCTGGTGCTGTCCGATTTTTGCGCACGCATGTTGTGCCTGGTGAGACACCGCTACTTATTGGACGGAAATCCCTGGTGCGCATGCACATGCGGATTGATGCGGCCTCCAATGTCGTGACAGTGAAGCTGGGCAAGGGCGATGTGACTGTGCCATGCTCATCGTCGGCGTCTGGTCACTTGGTGTAGCCATTGTTGAACGATGAACACCGGCGTCGCGCCTAAGGTTTGGAATCGATTTTGGCGATTAATCGATTAATCGGTTAATCGGCGATTATCGTCGATAATTTTTGAAAAATTGCATCGAATCGGTTATTTTTTAAAAAAAATCGCTATCGCATCGATTATTTGATTAGAAATGCCGCTGCGAAGCGCACCCTCAAACGCCGCAAGCCGCAACCGAGAATGTCCTGTGGTTCACAAAAGAAAGAAGTAACATGAGAAATCAAGTAGGTCTTTGCTAAAAAGTGTAACCATTTCGAAGAATGCAAGTAATTATCGCTTCGCTGCATTTTTTGTTATCTTCAGAAAACCAAAAGGAACAAGAGGAACGATGTAGGAGACAAGTCAACGCTACTACAGGAGAGGGCCAGCGCATGAGATTCTTCAACGAGGAAGGCCAGCAAGCTGGAGACTTTGCCAGAGGATAGCAGCGAGCAGGAGGCCATCAAGCAGGAGACTTCATCCAAGAACGCCAGCGCGTGACATGCTTTGCCTGAGAAGCCCAGCGAGCAGGAGACTTCGCCGGAGAAGCCGAGGGAGCACGAGACTTTGCCGGAGAAGGCCAGCGAGCAGGAGACTTCGTCCCAGAAGGGCAACGCGTGAGATACTTCACCGACGAAGGCCACCCAGCAGGAGACTTTGCCCGGAGAAGGCCATCGCGTGAGAAGGGACTATCGTGACGGAGACAAGCAGAGCACGCCTTCTGTGGGTGTGTCTGCTCCGTGTTTTTGTCTTTGTCTTCGGTAGCTTTTGTTTGTCTTCGTTCCTTTTCGTTTCTGCCGTCATTCTCGTAGATCTGATTTTGTCATCCGATTGTTCGAGTTTGTACCTGTGCTGTGGAGGGCTCTGAGACGTGTAGCATTGCACTGACATACGTGCTTGTTTTTGTTTTCACCCTTCGTTAGTTTTTTGCACCTTGTGGACTGCTTGACGCGTTCCCGTGGGGGGCCGGCCACGAGACGCTGCGGGACACGCGCAAGTGAGCAGGCAGGCAAAGCACTACGCTCACAGGGGCATCAATGCGCTCATGTCATGTGACAAAGCGTTTCAGAATCCTTGCCACTCTGCAAAGAGGGAACAAAAGTATGTACAACAACACATCAGGATATGTACACATGGGGTTAAGACTGGACTGGGGTAAGGGCATCACAGGACAATAGACACTCAGTCCCAACTCATATCCCAATCCCAGGTCCGACCCTCTCAGTGGCTGGTGGGGGCGGGGGCTCAAACACAACCCATGCCCTGCTCAGTCCGGACCCTGAAACCCTGCCAATGGGAGAGGTGTCCCGCCCAGCCACAGGCGAGTTCCTGGGAACCAAGGGGCTCCAAGGCCAACCGACAGTGGCTCCCCATGCTCCCTCAACGGCAGGTCCCAACTCCTCTCTGAGCCAGAGATATGGCCCCGCCATAATCCCTCAGGAGTTGGTAGCTGAAAATGGGCTGTTTCAGCCCAAACTGATATTAGCTCCAAAATTCCCAAAATTGACCCCTCGTCCGGACCCGCCAGAGGTAGGGACGAGGCAACTGTCCCTATGCCCTTCGAGTACGAACTCCCTGGAGCCCTCACCCAACCTGGTTCCCTCTGAGGTCCCGGCATCAGGGCAACACGGATGAGTCAAGTGGGGTCATGATGCCAAAATCACCAAAACTGGCGTCATTCCCACGCGTGGCTCGCCCGGCCAAGGTAAGGCCAATGGCTCACAGGGTAGGAGGCAGGACCTAGGACTTATATCTGAGTGTACAACTTGGATTTAGGTCCGGGCTCCCTATGGGCTTAGAGAAATGGGGCCGCCAATTGACCACACGGAAGGGGGAAATTGGGGTCCCAAAATTGGGTCATTTTGGCTGCTTGAAATGAGCCAAAATTCAGTGTGCTCCCAATAGTATATCTCCACGCCGGCTTGGAGATCGGATCCGCCATTCCATACGCGATCCACCGGGAGTCCAACAGAGACTCCCATGCCCTTGGCTCTCAACGATCTCCATGCCACTTGGCGTGGTGACGATCCCAATTGGGTCCACAAATGCCAAAATGGCAAAATTGCCCACACTCACTTTGGGCTAGCGCCTTAACGAAGGTGGCTCCGCTCCGCCCACGTGGTGTGTGGACCATGGGGACCATTGCCCATAACACCCATGTCATATATGGTCCATTGGTCCATGCGTCCGGCGTGCACGAGGGTTAGAACATAGTGCACGGCGGGCAGCAAAAGTGGAAAATTGCTCAAAATGGCCAAAAATGCGCACACTCATGGTTGGGGCAAATGAGGCACATGCCCGACTTGGACCGGAGTGTGCCATAGGATTGGTATCAAGTCCTATGTGTCCAACATATCTTTTGGGCGTCGCCCAACTCCTCCGGTATTGGGAATGCCAGGGTCGCCAAGTGAGCCCATGATTTGGGATAGTCCCAAATCGCCAACATGGCGGCCATGGTATGCCAAGCTCAAGAGGAGTTATTCGCCGGGTCCAAGATATGTTGGGCACCGAAGTATGTACCCTCATAACATACTTGGGTCATGATGTCAATTGAGCGCAACGTTGAGATACACGGTCGCCACTTGACATCATGACGGGCCAAAAACGGCAAAATTGGCACAAAGACACACAAAAGTGCATTGAAAGGTGCACAATTATATTATAATATCTTCGGCTTGGGTCGTGCAATTAACTAATCCTTCTAAACACAATGACTTGACACCAATGACCTTCGATCCCACATTTGTGCTCCACTTGGGGCGCCTTGAAAGGTTACGAGCGCTACTTCCCAAGTGGGCACATGAAAATATGGAAAATTGCAAAATACACACCTTGCTCCCAACGCATCGCTTCGGGATCACCACACAAGCTTCCCTTCACGAAGGTTAGGCTTGCAATTGATCGTGGGGAGTATGGAGAAGGGGCTTACACAATATGAGGTCCATTGGCAGGTTCGGCTTGGAGCAATGGACCCGCCAAATGGGCACACAACACAACACATGGCACATACCATATATTGCCCAAAAAGGTAGCTCCCCCCACGATATGTCATGCCCCTCCAAGGGCATAACTTTGTGTCAATCGCTCATAGGAACTCAAGGAGAGTTCCTATGCAACACCAACACTTGCGCGCCACACTCGAAAGTTATCTTAACGCACGCAATGTCATGGCCAAAGAGTTATAACGCAAACTCTACCCTCTTGACCATGATCCATTACACTAGCGCGCACGTGTGGAAACGCAAGGCATATAATGCTTCCTAAATTACGTCGGGAGTATTGTGAATACATCCCACGTTTCCTTATTGTCAATACTCGCAAGCGGCACGAGATATGACCCTCACAAGTGGCCTCACGAATCAACTTTGTTTTGCCCATATCTCTGGGTCAAATGGAGGGCAAGATAAAAGGAAAGTTGATTCGTGCATAGGGAAGCACGTAGGTCCACTCGAAAGAGGTCAAATCAAGTGCGGGGATGTCGAAGTCGAAAATCCGATTTCGACATCCTGAAAAATTCGGATTAAGGTTGCGAGTATTAATTATGAAAATTGGGGATGCATCAATGCAGTTCCTGACGACTTTAGAGTCTTCGTCTCGGATAGCGTTAAAATTTTCATTATAAACAGTTAAACTGGCGGTTACGGTAAAGTCGCGATCCAACCGCCAGCAGTCAAAACAGTGAATATCAGAACGGAAGCATAAAAATTGACGGAAACAATATGAAAATAAAACCCTGTTGATTCCTGATGTTCTGATATACAAATCTCCGCTGGCGGTGCATCGGTTGCCGATGCGGGGCTTTACGGCACGGAACGGAGCGTCAACGGGCGTCTTCCCTTCCGTACATGGGGTTAGTGGACCGGAGACCGGTGGTATGCCGTAACCTAGCCATGGGGTTCTGGGTACCGCTTCACCCCCCTCCTTAGAGCAAACCCTGGGGGGGGCTCGATAACACCCACGCATGGCAGCGGGTACCCAGGACCACTTCCTGAGAGGGGGGGGGTGTCACATCCTCACTTCAGTATGTCACAGTAAGATAGGTATGATGTTGTATAAGCTCGTAGCACATGTATAGTATCAAGTATCAAATCCCGGGTCCTGGCGGCGATTGTTCGGCATCCAAAGGACCCGTTAACCCATACCAGGCGACCCGGGTGCCGGCTGCTACGGTCACCACCACAGTGGCAGTGGCATACACGGCCAACATAGGCGACACACGACGACCGAGGTGGTCCCACAGTTCGAGAGCGACCACAAAGATCCATCAGGCTACCCCAAGCTTCCCAAGGCCCGCCGACTGGGGAGAGTCCCCACGGGTCCTTCCTCGGGCGCACCATGTCCATATCCATACGACGCGAGTCCAGAGTGCCATAGTCGAACTCCTTAAGAACCCCAAATCTTAAGGGAACTCCTCCTGAAGGGATCGGGCATCAAGGCCGTCTTTTCCCTCGCCCTACTGCCACGAAGGCCATACATGAGGGAGTCCTCATGCAGTGTGGGCGGAGGCGTCGACTCCTCAAACCACCAGTTTCCCAGGCAGACTGACCGAGGTCAGGAGCACCGGAGGCCGCCATCAGAATGCAAGTGCGTCTGCGAATCGGTAGGCTCACACTGGGACTGACAGTGGCGGACCGCTGGGAGTGTAGTCAGGCAACTGGGCTTCCCGCCTGGCGCCATCAGGATCTCCACACATCACAGCGAACAGGGCAACACGGTATTACGGGCACTCAAACAGTAGAATCTGTATTCGGGTACTGGTCCAGGCTGGACCAGGCTGTATGAACATGTACACGGCGACTCAAGGCGCCTTCGTATTCGATCAGTGAAAAACAGTCCACACTCCGGTGATGGGCTGAAGACAGCAACATACAGATGCACATATCCTGGAGGGCAGAAAAGCAAAACAAGCGGGGTAAATAGGCGTGTAAACACACTCTGGACAGAGTGCCAAACCACGCCACGGTCAGGATAAGGCAGATGCAGGAGGGTGGACAGGAAAACGCCTGAGTTTAGGCCATATATAGTCTCGAGACACACGTCGACTGGTCTGGATCCCGCAAATGCCATGGGACCAGACCACACACCTAAAATCGCAATGCCGATGACAGCGGCATCCGTTGCGCAACGTCGTATGGGCTTCAAGGCCCCAAGAGCTCAGAAAAATGAAGGTCAGTCGCCCTACCTGGTTTCCCAAGGATTCAGCAGGGGGGTGAGTGACGAATAGAATTGAAAGAGAGGGGCCATCCTCCTCTGGATTCAGCAGGGGGGGGTATATGGCCACTCTGATGGCAGGTCACCGGAAGATGAGAGAGAGCCAGCAAGTGAGGGACGATCCGTCGGCCTCACAAGCGCCTCAAAGCATATCAGGGGAGAGCTCAGGGCACTGATCAGGCGCCCCTGGCTGCAATCGCCCGGGTGAGTGCTGCCAAGTCCGAAACGTGGATCTTGGTCTTGTGCTTGCGGATGTACTCCATGAAGGGAGTAATGACCCGCGGCACAAACGAGGAGACGGGTTCCCAGGTATCGTGGGACGGCCCATAGCCTCGCCAACGAACCTTGAACTCCAGACCTCCGGGTGCCGAGGCCTTCGGACGCTGAGCAAGGATCTTCTCGACTGTATAGTCGTCCTGCTCAGCGTAGTCGTCGTCCGAATCGGCCTCATGCGCGGCATAGCTCAGGGACACATGTTGGCCACGGAGGTCGGGTTCCCGTACACGGAGTTGACTCTCGTGGCGCTCCCGGAACTGTCCGTGACCCACCTTGATGCGGTAGGTGTCCTCACCAATCCTGCGGACCACCTCGCCGGGTGTGAACCAGGTCTTGGTGCGGTGGGTGCCCATAGGGCGGGGTCTGATCACCCACACCGGGTCTCCCACCCTGAACTTCTGCGCTGTCCAGCTCGGGGCGGACTTCTGACGCTCAGCATGCTCCTTCTCAAGCTGCTGGCGGATGTCCCGCGCCGTTTGCTCTTGCCGCGCGAAGAACTCCTTGGCATCCATAGCCATGCCATGACCAGACAAGGGAAGTCCCCTACCCAGGGGGTCCCTGCCAAACAGAATCTGGTGAGGGGACAAACCGCCCGGAGTGGGGGTGTCATGATGGGCCTTCAGAGCAGGCCACATCTCCTCAAACCACTTCCGACGTGGATTGGTGATGTGGATCTTGCGCAGCTTCTCGAACAGCTGCCGTCCAGCCACTTCAGCACGGCCGTTAGACCGGCTGAGATAGGCGACGCTCTTGGCATGACGTATTCCCATGAGGGAACACATAGCCTTGAACCAGCCACCAGTAAACTGGGCCCTCGGTCACTGCAAATGGTGCGGGGGATGTCAAAGACGGTCAGCCAATGACGAATCATCATGACTGCCACTTCTCTGGCAAGCAACCCCTTTTTGCGTGCCGGAACGGCTACAACGTAGCCGCTGTGGCGGTCCACACAGAGAACCACACAGTCAAAGGTCTCATTGCCAATGTGCACTTCGGGCATGGAGAAGACGTCCATGGCCACGCTCTCCATGGGCTGGTCAGGAACCGGGGTCCATTGGGCTTCCCCCTTGACGTTCCGGTTATCGGGATTGCAGGCCTGACAGACCGAGCAACCCTTCCTGACCTTCTTGATGGCGGTGTAGAGAACGATATGGTCGATCTCGAACCGACGCTGCATGTCAAGAGCTTGCTTCTTGACCCCTGGGTGCAGCATGTGGTGGTGCCAAGCTTCACACAGCTCGAGCACCCGGGACTCTGGTACTAGCAGCTTACCATTCCGGTAGAGCTTGCCATCTTCCTCAGTCAGCCCCTTTGGCCACTTCTGCCCGTCGTCAGGGTCGGTCACAGCCCTATACTCGGCCGCAAAGGCCTCAGACTTGGCGTAATCGTCGGTCCAGTCGTCCTGGAGGCAGGACTCCGGGAAGAGGTGCTTGTCGGACTCAGCTCCTTCAGGGGCGAGTACTCTGACCGCTCTGCTCACCCTCGTTGCGAGGGGGGCATCCGCGGCCATGAGGACGAAGCATTTAGCACCCTCCTCCTCCATCAGGCGCTCCATTTCAATGATCCTCTTGGCTTCAGCGGTCTCAGCCTCATCGCCATGGGCAGAGATGTCTGTCATGCCCTTGCTGGCGGGATAGGCCCACCTACTGAGACAGTCCGCCACGGTGTTATCCTTTCCAGGAATATACACAACCGTTAGGTCGAACTTGGCCAAGGTCTCATGCCATCTTGCCCGTCGGGAGGCGGGACCTGAGGGGGTGTCCACGTGCTCCTTGTGCCACGACTGCAGACTCTGATGGTCGGTGCAGACGGTGACGGGATGGAGGGCTATGTACCCAGCCCATTTCCTGAGAGCCATGACGATGGCATACGCCTCCTTTTCACGGGGCGTCCACGTCCGTCTCTGGCCTTCCGCCAGGACTCGGCTCCAGAAGGCCACGGGCACGTGCCTCCCGTCGTCAAGCACTTGCTCCAACACAGCGCCAATGGCGTAGTCGGAAGCGTCGGTGCGCAGGACGAACCCTCGGTCGGGATCCACGAGGTGCAGACCCACTGCGGATAGCAGCGCCTGCTTCATCCCCTCAAAGGCACGGTCGGACTCAGGTGTCCAGACCAGAGCCTTCTTGGACCCCTTCTTGGTCTCCTCTCGGTTGCCCTTGAGCATGGTCGTCATGGGGGCTGCATACTCGGCATACATTTTGATATATCCCGAGTAGTAATTGCAGAACCCCAGATACGCCCGTAGCTCAGAGACCGTCTTGGGCTTTTCCCAGTGCTCAATTGCAGCCACCTTGCCAGGTATGGGCTTTCGCTGCCCGTTCCCGACTACGTGGCCAGCGAAGACCACCTCGCTTACCGCAATGGTGGCCTTGTCACTGCTGCCCGTGAGTTTGTGCCGAACCAGAAGGTCCAGCACTCGAGTGACGTCCCTCTCGTGTGCCTCCAGGAGCTCCTCGTAGCTCATACTGGGGTCCCCGGACGCGATGATCACGTCGTCCACGAAGGGGTCCGCACAGTCGCGCACCGGCTCAAGCAGGTTCTCCAGCATCCGCTGAAAAGCCGCATTGCCGTTGGTAACGCCCATGGGCATCACCTTCCACTGGAGAGGTCCAAGTGGGGTGCTCATGGCTGTGCAGGCACGGGACTCTTCGGCGAGAGGCATCTGATGATAACCATGTTTCAGGTCAATCACCGTGAAGATCCTCCGCCGATGTTGTTTCTGCAGCATGTCCTCAATGAGGGGCAGCGTATAGCTGTCGTGCTGCGTTTGGGCGTTCAGGCCGCGGTAGTCGACCACGAGCCGCCACTCACCGGCAACCTTCTTGGGGACGACGAAGCAGGGAGAGGCCCACTCGGAGTGGCATGGCTCAAGCCAGCCTCTCTGGATGAAGTCACGGAGGATCTTCTCCATGGCCTCTTTCCTCTCGCCCCTCAGGGCAAACTCCCGGTGCCGATACACACGGGGGTCCTGCTTCAGTCGTATCTTGGCCTCGTCATACGGTCCACGCACCGGTGGGGGGAACACAGGTTTTCCGCTGAAGAAGGTCTCGCCATACTTCTGCTTCAGCCTGGCCCTCAACGCCTGGATCTTGGGGCAGTCATCGGACTCCGCCTTGGCTTTTCCCGGCACTTGAACCACGGAGCTTACTTGAGGGGTAGCGACCCCGCTCGCTTTCGGCTCAGGTGGTCTTCCCAGGTGGCCCAAAGGGCCATCTCTGGTCTTGCCTCGGAATAGATCGCCGTAGGTGGGTGGGTTACCCCCGATTGGCTCGTCCTGGCTGGACAGGTGGTCCAGTACCCTCCTTACGAAGGTATCTCCATCATAGGAACCAGAGACGATCGAGTCCACTTCCCACCAGGCTTTGTCCTGGCCCTTGCCCTCACGCTGGTTTCCCCAGTCGTGAAAGGGCTGATCCATATACCCCTGAACCAGATCCCACTCCTCTTCAGTGAGGGGCTCTTCGTTGTCCGATTCTTCGATGTCAACAGGGGGAACCGCAAAGCATTGCCGCCAGGGCTCTGCTATGATGCGGTTGACACAGACGAAGTCCGTGGTGTCGGCCTGATCAAGGCCCCCATCCACATAGTGGAATTCTGTTGGCCATCTCTGGGGTGGCATGGGCTGTCCCTTAGCGTCCTGATAGACACTCTCTCCAGCCGGTAGGACGACCTTGTTTAAGGTCATGTTGGTTAATGAGGCTACCCAATGTCGGGTACCCTCCTCCTCGGTGCATCCCATAGGAACAACCAGCACTGCCTTGGAGCGGTCCTTGCGAATCTTCGCTATCGCTCTTGGAATGTCCCAACGGGGGCAATGGATCCACATCAATCCCTGATGCGGACCCCAGTGCTTCTTCCACGCGGAGTCCTGGGCGCTCCAGTACTTCTCACACACCGGAAGATGGGCGGAGGTTCCTGAAGAGAACGCATCCAGGGCCAGATCCGACGCTCCCAAGTCCGCGACCACTCGGTTCGCCACTTCCGGCCTTACGCCGTACTCCTGGTTTGCTGGACCAGTTGGCTCAGTGTCCAGCGCGGCCACTTCGAGCTGATTGCGTTCGGGGTGGATCCATTGGCATTCCACATGGAGCTCAGGTGACGAAAGCCACGAGAGCTGGTCGTCCTGGTACAGGGTCATTGAAGCCTGGGCCGGGAGAACGCCGGAGTCCGTCTCCATCATGAAGTCGTACCCGACGATCATGTCCCAGTCCATTTCGGCCTCGTAGAAGCGACCGTGCAGGAGGATTTCCTTGCCGAGGTTTGGGCGGCTCAGCTCACGATGGTTCACGAACTGCAGCCCAATGGCCGCTTCCTTCGTGCCTCCCACCATGTACTGGCCGTTCGCCACCTTCAGCCTGACAGGCTTCCGACTGTCGGTCAGACACTCTGGTGGGAGTAGGCCAGCCTTGACCAAGCTGACTTGAGCTCCCGTGTCGACCAACACGTCGAAAACCTTTTCCACTTCTCCGCATAGGGCACAGACCTTAAGATGCAACTGCCGCTCGCGACCGACACGGCGCACGGCGTGCAAACTCAGGATCTCCGGCCGTTCCAGAAGCTCGACAAGCGACTGGTGCAGGTCGTGGACAATGGGCTCAGGCTGCCCATCTGCAGCATCCAGCTGCGGTCCGGGTGATCCTCCGATACTCTCGGATAGATCCTGTAGTACATCAAACACATTCTTGGTCGCGAAGGACGGACGGGTGCAAGGGTTCGTGCCTTCACTTGCCCTCACCCCGCCTCCGCGACTGGGTGCCGGACCGGGCCTTCCGCCCGCGGCAGTCCCCTTGTGCTTATCGACTCCCGACTGCGATGGTTCGGCGCTTCCCACGTCACCATCCTGCGACCGCCCTAGCTGGGGCCCTTGGCTGCAGGGGCTCCGCTAGGGGGCGTCGGTTGTGGAAGAGGGGGTGTTCTCCTCGGCCTCAACGTCGTTGACACCCTTCTTCCTCCTCTCACCACGAGTAGGCTTCTTGTCCTTGTCCTTGTTCTGGTTGTTCTGGTTGTTCTCCTTGTTCTTGTTGTCCGACCTGGGGACCCAGTTCCGCTTGATCTCCTGGATCTCCTTGGCCAACTCGGTCCCCACCGACGACATCAGCTTGGCCAGCTCGTCCTTGTCCACCTCCACCTTGGCTTCCCGGATACCCGCGGGCGCACGCTTCTTCGACCCATGCGCCTTCTTGTAAGCGTCCGTGTCAGCCTTGTGGATGGGGCATGTTCGGTGGTCATGGTTGAAGCCTCGCTTCCTCCCATAACACACGAAACAGCCCTGAGGGTGAGCTCGTATGAACTCCCCAAAGGACAGCGGAGGGTCGCCAATGCGGCGAGGGTCCCTCTTCTCCTGCTTCCTCCAACCCTGCTGCAGGGGCTTCCAGTTTCCCGGCTTGCTCCCCGCGCTCAGGTTCTTGGCCACGAAGGCACACACGGCCACCTCGGCGGGCTCATCGTCGTCGTCATTGTCGACGAGAGTCTCATCGCCGCCGGCTCCCGCTGGGTCCATGGCAGCTTCCCCGCCAGGTCCCTCGCCAACATAGTTGACGTCGCGGTCGCCGGGCCTCAACCCGCGGGTGTGGTGGAGGTTTCGGTACTCCTTGAGTACTTCCTCGCCAACCCACTCCAGGATCTCGTCGCAGCTCATCCGCGCCGGGATGGCCTGCAGACGGATGGTCTGGCCGCTCAACTCACACTCGTCAAGGCGCCACATCGCGGTCTTCTCGCGATTGCCCGAGACGGTGATGAGAAGAGCGTTCCGCAGGGAGTGCCGTTTGACATCCCGGGCCACGTTCTTCTTCGCCCAAGCCACCACGTTCGAGTGATACTCTTTGGGGAGCATCATCTTGACCGTGTGGTTGGACTTGGCCCTCTTGGATTCCTCCTTGGTGACCCTCTTGATCCATGCTTCCGGCAGCATGGAGAGCAGGCGAGCCTGCTCGTCACCCTCGTTCCAATCCTCCACGTTGCGGCGGAAGAGGGTGTATTTCCCTCGGAAGTCTCGCCACTCTCGTAGGCGGATCTCCCGTCCATCATGCTCAAGCTTGATGGACTTCCAGCGCTTGGCCGCCACCTGCGGAGCGTCCAGCCGCTCCTGCTCGTTGAGCCACTTCTTGGCTTCCTTGAGGGTCTTGATTTTCCCCTCCTTGGTCGCCATGAAGTATAGCTCTCCGAGCACTTCCGGCAGGCGGTACCTGAACCGTTTGAAGACATACTTCTCCGCATCAGCGGGAGGCAGGTCTTCAGTGACGGTCAGCCCCCAATCGTCCAGCTTCTCCAAGAAGCGGTCGAGGTTGAGGGGGTTGCCGTCATACATGGGGGGCTTGATGTCCTTCAAGTCCTCCCACACGGCGGCATCCGCGGCCTTAGAGACCATGAATGCCGGCCGCGAGGTCGACCGAGGTTCCCATCGGCCTCGCCCACGGACTCCCACGGCCGCCACGTCCATCTCCTCCATGGAATCCCTGTGGCTACGCCGTGGTTCCTCCACGTACGCTGAACCAAAATGTTCACGCCGTACTGCATCCATGTACGCATCCTCATCACGGCGCCGGCGGCTGCGTTCAGCGGCCTCCCGTCGTACACCACGCGGCGGGCTGATGTCGAACTCCTCCAGGTCCAGGTCCAGGTCCTCACCTTCGCCGACATCCCACTCCACGTCTCCTCTGGGGACCTCATCCCTGAGTCCACCATAACGTCCTCCAGCCCTGGGGATTGGCACCGGGGCTGGTGCCGGGCGTCGGGGGCGTACAGGCGTCCGCGGTGGAGCACGGCGGTTGTGGTAGTCCGCGCTGAGCCACTCATCGCGCCATTCCTCACTGCCACTGCCGGGCGGCACGCGCTCGTTGCGGCGGCCCGCGCTGTGGTGAGAGGGGGCGGTGAGAGAGGGGGCACTGGCGCTGGGGCGACTCCTGGGGGCTCCGCCGGGGGCGTGGGGTCTGCCTGGACCTGGTCCGGGTCCCCAGCCGTCGTCCGACGAGCCAGACTCCAGGGGTGGGTGGTCGCTGCCGACGTTCCCACGGGCTTCCAGCGCGTCCAGCCTCTCCTGCAGGCCGCTGACGACGTTGGTCAGCGACTTGGTCTCGGCCCTGGCGATGTCCAGCTCCTTCTGCGCGCGCGCGGCGACACTGGAGATGCGAGCCATCTCGCTCTTGCCCGTGTTTACTTCCAGCTCGAGCAACTGGACTCTCCTGCGGAGGTAGACAATCCACCACCAGGTGGTATCCGGGTCGCCGTTCCCTGGTGGGTCGTCGGGGTCCCCAGGGGGTCCTCCAGGAGGGCCTCCGCCGGGTCCGCCCGGTCCAGGGGGTCCTCCCCCGCCCGGTGGTCCGCCTCCGGGGGGTCCACTCGGTGGGCGTCCTCCAGGGGGTCCTGATGGTCCTCCGCCAGGGGGTCCCGGTGGGTCTCCGCCGGGTCGCCTCGGTGGGTCCGAGGATGGGCGCCTCTGGGTGATGCCGAAGTCCATGTCGTCATCCTCGTCCATGTTGCCCCACCTGGGCGTCTCGGTCTCGGAAGAGTCCGAGCTCCGGTAGGGAGGAGGGAGATCCTCATCCTCACCTTCCGGCTCCATGGGGACGTCTTCGCCTCCTCCGCCCGTCCAAGCCACCACTTGGCGATGTCGGCGGCCTCGTTCATCCCCGTCACTGGCGGTGAAGAAGGGGTCACTGTCGTGGGGGTGTCCACCCGTTGGCCTCCGCGGCCTCTCGGGGGTCTTCCCCTTGCCCTTCCTCCGTCGATGGGCGGTGGTGCCACTGCTCCCACTGCTGCCCGTGTCCGCCTCATCCAGCGTCATCCTGGAGGAGGCGTCCTCTTCGAAAAGCTTTCGAAGGGTCTCCACTCGTGATCCTCCCGGGGGAGTCTCGCGGCGGAGTTTGGCCTCTGCCTCCTCCATTGCGGCGGCGGTGGCTGCGGCAGCCCGCACTTCGGCTTCTTCCCGAGCACGAGCCGCCTCGGCTTCCCGGGCCTGCTGCAGCCGCGCCTTCTGCGCCTCCAACGCCGCCAGCTCCGCCTCCGTCTTGGCCTTCTCCTCAGCGACCTTCCGTCGCGCGGCCTCGATGGCTTCCTTCTTGGCGGCGTCCTCCTGGGCCTTAGCCGTCGCTTCGGCGTGGGCCATTTCCTCCGCCTCCTTCTTTGCCCTCTCTTGGGCAAGCGCCTCTTCCAGCGCCTTCACCTCGGCCTCCTTGCAGGCAATGGCCTCCTGCGTCCGGCGGGCTTCCTCGTCGGTTGCCCTGATCCGGGCAGCCACTGCCTCATGGGCGGCCGCAGCCGTGAGACCGGCCGCGATGGCTGCCACTTTCGAGGCGTGGTAGTCCATGCCTCTGCCCCACTCGGTGGCCTCCTCACGGGCGATGGCGACGGCGCCCTCCACGGCAGCGTTCTGCTGCGTGGCCCGTTGCCGGGCAACCCGAAGGTTGCAGGGCGCCCCACAGACGCGCTCACAGGCGCGCGCCACGTCCCTTTGGGCGGGAGCGGCGCTGCTGCTTGAGCTGGCCTGGTCGGCCGGCATCCTCCCGCAGTGGGCCGACTCCACGTCGCTGCTGGGGCCTGCTGAGGCCTGCTGGGGCTTCAGGAGCAGCGGACGGGGCTTGGCCTTGGTCTGCCTTGCGACTCGGATGTAGTCGCCGAGGGTGGTGGAGCCGGCATGGTGACCACCATTGGCCCGTTGGGGACTGGGGGCTGGGGTTCCGCCCTTGGCGCCTTGGGCGGCTTCGGCGGCCAGGGACTCCTGGTACTCCCGCCACCTCCGGTCCCGCTTCCTGTCCCCGGCGGACCGCTTCTCCTTCCCCGGAGACGCGCTGCTGCTGCCCTGCAGCCTGCGCTCGCTCCCCGGTTCCGGGAAGTTCTTCTCGATCACGTCCCACAAGGAGACGTTGATCGAGGCGCCCGACGGGTAGGCGTTGGGGTCCTCTTCCTCCTCAATCCCGTCGGGGCGCAGCCCTTCGCCGGGCCTGTCCGGCCGGGTCCAGGTCCGCCAGCGCTTGCGGCGGAAGCGCCACTCGTAGCCTTCCGCCCGCAGCCACTCCTCCACTGCCCGCAGGCGGTCCTCCCCCATGTCCTCGCGGAGCTCGAAGCTCCCGGGCATGCCGCCTTCACACTGGGGGTTGCTGTGGCGGTAGTGCTGGTCCCAGACCAACCCACGCAGCAGGCGTGCTGCATGGGGGTGGGGCCGCGGCCACAGCCTGCCCGCTTCCTGCCAATTCACCATGGCAGCGGGGGCGTAGTTGGTCTTGAGGTCCTTGATGTGCACTCGTTCAACTCAACGAACTGGTTGTGGTTGTTGAGGAGGGTGCTGCAGCACTGGATTGGAAGTGCGGCTGGTGCTGGTCAGCCGCCGGTTGTGGAGGTGGTTGACGCGGCCTTGCTGGTCGACCGATGGGACTCCGGGTCGGCCGATGGGGCTGATGCAGGAGTCCTGGTCTGTGCACCTCTTTCACGGTTGCTGCGCGGTCAGGGCGATGCTCTGGACGGCGCTGCTGGCTCCGTGACGAACTCGGCGCTGTCGCTGAGTGGCGCTGCGAGCCGCTGCGCTGCGCTGCGAGCCGCTGCGCTGCGCTGCGAGCTGCGAGCTGCCCCGCGCTGCTCGGGGTTTGTGGCCCCGAGTGGCACGCGAGGGTTGGGTAACCCCGCGGCGGTGAAACGCTTTTGACGCGTTCCCGTGGGGGGCCGGCCACGGGACGCTGCGGGACACGCGCAAGTGAGCAGGCAGGCAAAGCACTACGCTCACAGGGGCATCAATGCGCTCATGTCATGTGACAAAGCGTTTCAGAATCCTTGCCACTCTGCAAAGAGGGAACAAAAGTATGTACAACAACACATAAGGATATGTACACATGGGGTTAAGACTGGACTGGGGTAAGGGCATCACAGGACAATAGACACTCAGTCCCAACTCATATCCCAATCCCAGGTCCGACCCTCTCAGTGGCTGGTGCGGGCGGGGGCTCAAACACAACCCATGCCCTGCTCAGTCCGGACCCTGAAACCCTGCCAATGGGAGAGGTGTCCCGCCCAGCCACAGGCGAGTTCCTGGGAACCAAGGGGCTCCAAGGCCAACCGACAGTGGCTCCCCATGCTCCCTCAACGGCAGGTCCCAACTCCTCTCTGAGCCAGAGATATGGCCCCGCCATAATCCCTCAGGAGTTGGTAGCTGAAAATGGGCTGTTTCAGCCCAAACTGATATTAGCTCCAAAAGTCCCAAAATTGACCCCTCGTCTGGACCCGCCAGAGGTAGGGACGAGGCAACTGACCCTATGCCCTTCGAGTACGAACTCCCTGGAGCCCTCACCCAACCTGGTTCCCTCTGAGGTCCCGGCATCAGGGCAACACGGATGAGTCAAGTGGGGTCATGATGCCAAAATCACCAAAATTGGCGTCATGCCCACGCGTGGCTCGCCCGGCCAAGGTAAGGCCAATGGCTCACAGGGTAGGAGGCAGGACCTAGGACTTATATCTGAGTGTACAACTTGGATTTAGGTCCGGGCTCCCTATGGGCTTAGAGAAATGGGGCCGCCAATTGACCACACGGAAGGGGGAAATTGGGGTCCCAAAATTGGGTCATTTTGGCTGCTTGAAATGAGCCAAAATTCAGTGTGCTCCCAATAGTATATCTCCACGCCGGCTGGGAGATCGGATCCGCCACTCCATACGCGATCCACCCGGAGTCCAACAGAGACTCCCATGCCCTTGGCTCTCAAAGATCTCCATGCCACTTGGCGTGGTGACGATCCCAATTGGGTCCACAAATGCCAAAATGGCAAAATTGCCCACACTCACTTTGGGCTAGCGCCTTAACGAAGGTGGCTCCGCTCCGCCCACGTGGTGTGTGGACCATGGGGACCATTGCCCATAACACCCATGTCATATATGGTCCATTGGTCCATGCGTCCGGCGTGCACGAGGGTTAGAACATAGTGCACGGCTGGCAGCAAAAGTGGAAAATTGCTCAAAATGGCCAAAAATGCGCACACTCATGGTTGGGGCAAATGAGGCACATGCCCGACTTGGACCGGAGTGTGCCATAGGATTGGTATCAAGTCCTATTGAAGTCACTATGTGTCCAACATATCTTTTGGGCGTCGCCCAACTCCTCCGGTATTGGGAATGGCAGGGTCGCCAAGTGAGCCCATGATTTGGGATAGTCCCAAATCGCCAACATGGCGGCCATGGTATGCCAAGCTCAAGAGGAGTTATTCGCCGGGTCCAAGATATGTTGGGCACCGAAGTATGTACCCTCATAACATACTTGGGTCATGATGTCAATTGAGCGCAACGTTGAGATACACGGTCGCCACTTGACATCATGACGGGCCAAAAACGGCAAAATTGGCACAAAGACACACAAAAGTGCATTGAAAGGTGCACAATTATATTATAATATCTTCGGCTTGGGTCGTGCAATTAACTAATCCTTCTAAACACAATGACTTGACACCAATGACCTTCGATCCCACATATGTGCTCCACTTGGGGCGCCTTGAAAGGTTACGAGCGCTACTTCCCAAGTGGGCACATGAAAATATGGAAAATTGCAAAATACACACCTTGCTCCCAACGCATCGCTTCGGGATCACCACACAAGCTTCCCTTCACGAAGGTTAGGCTTGCAATTGATCGTGGGGAGTATGGAGAAGGGGCTTACACAATATGAGGTCCATTGGCAGGTTCGGCTTGGAGCAATGGACCCGCCAAATGGGCACACAACACAACACATGGCACATACCATATATTGCCCAAAAAGGTAGCTCCCCCCACGATATGTCATGCCCCTCCAAGGGCATAACTTTGTGTCAATCGCTCATAGGAACTCAAGGAGAGTTCCTATGCAACACCAACACTTGCGCGCCACACTCGAAAGTTATCTTAACGCACGCAATGTCATGGCCAAAGAGTTATAACGCAAACTCTACCCTCTTGATCATGATCCATTACACTAGCGCGCACGTGTGGAAACGCAAGGCATATAATGCTTCCTAAATTACGTCGGGAGTATTGTGAATACATCCCACGTTTCCTTATTGTCAATACTCGCAAGCGGCACGAGATATGACCCTCACAAGTGGCCTCACGAATCAACTTTGTTTTGCCCATATCTCTGGGTCAAATGGAGGGCAAGATAAAAGGAAAGTTGATTCGTGCATAGGGAAGCACGTAGGTCCACTCGAAAGAGGTCAAATCAAGTGCGGGGATGTCGAAGTCGAAAATCCGATTTCGACATCCTGAAAAATTCGGATTAAGGTTGCGAGTATTAATTATGAAAATTGGGGATGCATCAATGCAGTTCCTGACGACTTTAGAGTCTTCGTCTCGGATAGCGTTAAAATTTCCATTGTAAACAGTTAAACTGGCGGTTACGGTAAAGTCGCGATCCAACCGCCAGCAGTCAAAACAGTGAATATCAGAACGGAAGCATAAAAATTGACGGAAACAATATGAAAATAAAACCCTGTTGATTCCTGATGTTCTGATATACAAATCTCCGCTGGCGGTGCATCGGTTGCCGATGCAAGGCTTTACGGCACGGAACGGAGCGTCAACGGGCGTCTTCCCTTCCGTACATGGGGTTAGTGGACCGGAGACCGGTGGTATGCCGTAACCTAGCCATGGGGTTCTGGGTACCGCTTCATGCTTGGTCTACATCTCTGTCGTGGCAGATTGTGTTGTTTGCCATCTAATTGCGACTTCGGATTGTTTTGTTTCGCCATGATTGCGTGGCTTGTGTTACTTGCTCTCGTTTTTGTTTGCTTTTGTGTTCTGAAAAGTTTATAGTGTTTTCAGCACTGTGTTTTTGCTTCTCCTGCTGCTTGTTGTTGCTGTAGGGTGTCCTGCTGCTTGTTTTGGATGATGAAAAGCTTTTGTTTGTTGAAATACAGTAAAGCCAAGTCAATCCAGGATAGCCCAAGCCAATAGTATGCAAGGAGAAGGTAATTCAGGATCAAAGCATGAAGGGCTGCAGTGTAAACAGTGATAGATGATTGGATATTCACAGAAACTACAGCTCAGGTCACAAATGAATGCATATTCACAAAGATAGCTGAAATGTTTTAGGAAAAGAGTTAGAAAACTGCCTCAGGATCACTCTCTCTCCATAGTGCCATCTTAGGAGATGTGCACTCTTTGTTTTGGGTCCCATATGTGCTGAGGTGGCATGGTATGTGGCGATGAGGTCACTGCCATGTCACATGGGATCTTCCTACTTAGCTAGGCTGACCAGGAATTGAACCCAGGACCTCTCAAAAAGAGGTGCCCAGCCCCCTAGGGTGCATACCACTAGGATAGCTAAGAATTCATGGAAAAACATAGATAAATTCATAGGCTCTACTTTAGGTATGTCAGTGCTCAGTCAACTCAGGAAAAGATGTTTTACTTCAGATTGAAAGGGGATTAAGGGGTCCACTCCATATCCTGATTGGGTGTTTGGTTCCATAGGTCAAAATGTGTTATCACCAGTTTTGGTTGGACCAATACTAAGATTAAAATGCATGGATGCTCAGTGCATCTCTAATACAACTAGAGTATGCCTCAAAGCAATGGAAAAGCACTTTTTCTTACTCCCCCCTTGTGCTGTGGTGGCCACCACTGTCGCATTTCAGGAAAAAGGGAATTTTTCTTGGCCTTTCCTTGGTTTCCACATCTACTTTAATATACCTACAGTCTCCCTCACACTGAAAAATGGGCGCTCACCATGGCTGGCGTCCTTTTGCTGCTCTGATTGTACAGTTTCCTACAGAAGACTCAGCGCTCATGGCGCTGCCAGGGCTCCTGTGGCTTGGTTGGGTTAGTATGGGAGCATGCCAAACATGTGCATATGCATCCCTCCCTCCAAGACGCAGCGTCGACACAACCCAAACGCAAGACACATTATACACACTCGCATGGGTTCTCGCAAACCTGCTGGCGACCTGTGACCTGTCTTAGGGCGAAGGGAGTCGAAAAAGAAATTAATTTGCCCCTTGGTGGGGTCTTGGTTCTGCTCAGTCTCTCCAGGCACCTGCGTTTCGGCCCGAACACGGCCTACTCAGCGAGGCTGCGCGTGGGTATCTGCAGAGGCAGGAATGGGAGAATTATGGACGAATCCACGCAAAAACGAAGCAACGACACCAAAATCCGTCAAATGACGGCGTAGAATTTTTCTGAAACGACACACCTGAGCAGAATCCAATTGTGCATCAGAAGCACATTTTTATAGAAATTATAGTCATCTCTGGATTTTTTAAATCCAGAAATTCATACGCATAAAATGGCGGCGCGCAGGAGCGGCTCCTAGCGAAGCGCCGGAAAATGGAAAAATAATGGAATTATAAACGTATGTATCACGTAGTCTTGAAAATGACGAGACACACATTAATAAACAAACATACAGATTCCACCCACACTAATAGAAGATTCGAAAATTCAAGAATTCGAAAATCAATTGAAAAGACTTCAATGAATCAGGTATAAACTACAGGTATGCTTGTCTCGCATGCCGCATACACATTGCTCGTCTCGTGTCTCCGTGAACGAGTCGTGTAGCAGCGCTAACAACGATAACCACGATAGGACGCGGTAGAGGGATTGATTAGAAAGATTGCAGATGATTAGCGGTCAGATCAGGGTGATTAGTCATACACACAAGTGCATAGCAACGTTCTTCGCGTGCGCCCCTTTTGTTCTCTCGCCTTGCTTCACTTCCCAGCGGTAGGTAAGGTAGGTACGCCCAGGCGGGGCCACCCCCTGGTGGAGTCAAGATTGGCGCTGAGATGGGCAGGTGTGCCCGGAAAATTTGTGCATACACGCGCATGCACACACGCATTAAAGGGTAGGCCACGCGAAGTGCGCACGGTAAACCTTGTTTAGGCTACCCAGGGGCTCCTCGGTACGTTCTTTAAGAGAACCTGAGGAGTCCCTTAACGCTTGCTTGCTTGACAAGGGTAGCTGCTCCATGCAGCGTGTTTGCGGACAGCGTATTATAGGTCACACTGAGAAGGGTATAATACCTGGAGAGTGGCTTGGTTCCACAGCCGCAAACGCCCTTTCATTTGCCTTTCTTTTACAGGTGGGCAGGTAGGGTGAGTGGTGCAGCAGCATTTTTTTATGCCCTGCTAAACAAGGGCGCAGATCACACAAACAAGTAACTCCGCTCCGCCTGTGGCAGAGCAGGGAGTCCGACTTCATCGACATCTGCGCCTTGCACGCGAGAGCACTCCTTCCCTCCAAGCCCTAACAGGGGAAACGCGTTGTGGCGTCCCCTGTCAGGCCACAGTTGCTTAGTAGCGCTGTGTTCTCTTGCCATTTCACAGGAGGGTCGCTAGGACCCAAGAGACCTTCATCTTCGCAACGCCCAGTAGAGTGTGCGTGTAGGAGTGGTAGTCCTGAGTGGGGGCTTGAGCCAGTTGCCCAGTGCTCGCCCACCAGGATGGTGCCACTGTAGGGTGTGTAGGACCTGTAGGGGGTGTGTCACTGTCCCACCCTTTTCCTGCAATCTTAGCGGGGTTGGTGGGCTGTGGCAGTGGTTAGGTCAGTGTTTTGGCCATATAGCAAAACGGCGTTTTGCATGCCTTCATAGCTTTTGGCCACCCCTCCCTGTAGTAGACAGATAGGTAGGGAAAACAATACCTGGATTAGCACGCTGGGTATTCCCCCAAGGTTTTGCGCCAGCACAGAAATTGGGCGCATAGGGGAGGGGAGACCCGGGGCGTACCCCGTGGCATCAATAAGCCAACCCTCCAGGTTTAGCAAGGGCGCAGACTTGGGTATAATTAGGACACCACTTCTGCGGCTTGCTCTCAGGACCTTAGGACTAGCACACTCACACATACGCTTTGGCAGGTAAGGGTAAGGTTCAGTCCCTAGCTTTAGTCTTGGAGGCAAGCGTCTCAGCGAGCCTCAGCAACTCACCAAGGTTGTTCTGGGACAAGTAGTCGACCAGAACTGAGTTTAGGTGTCCCTCAGGTAGAACAAATGCAGAGAAGGGCTCCCAGGTGGCCTCTTCGACTCCAAACCCTTCCCAGAGGGTGAGGAAGCGCCAACCCTGGCGATAGCGGTGGCGTAGGACAGACTTCACCAGGTAGAAGCCCTCCTTAGCCATCTCCTCGGCGTTCATGTCGGGGAGTTCACCTTCAACTTCCATAGGGCTGGCAGCCCCTTGTAGGTCCAGCGCGGCGATTTCCTCGTCGTTCAGCTCCCACTCCTCCCCACAGAGGTCTTCAGGATCATGGTAGCGCTTCAGGTGTTGAGCAGCGCACACCAGGGTCCCCCCTAGACAGGGAGAACACCGCACGGTGATACGGTGTCCATCCACAGATAGGATCTTGTACGGCCCGAAGTATGGGTCATCGCTGGTAGAGCGTGGCCAGGCGGGTAGTCGGCTGTGGTGCACCAGCACCCAGTCCCCCTCTTGGTAGGTAGCCGGTACACGGTGCTTGTTCTTCTTGTTCCACTGACGCTCCCTCACTCTCTGGAGCATAGCCTTGGCCTTGTCCACCTTCGCTTGTTGCTCTTGGACCCATTCACCCACAGAAGAATGGGTGTCCTCTGGATAGGGGGCATGTAGGAACCACGCCGGGCGCCCCATGAATAGCTCATGTGGCGAGTAGCCAGTAGCTGAACTCTCTTGGGAGTTCATCATCAAGGATATGACGGGGAGTAGTCTCACCCAGTCTCTGGTGCGTTCAGTTTTGCACCATATCCTGACGTTCTCCTTCAGGACACGAATCTGTCGCTCACATAGGGGGTTGCTCGTGTGAGAGTAGGGAATCCCCGTAGACACCTGGACATTGAGAGATCTCAGGACCCTCTTGTACCAGCCAGTATCTGAGCGTACTCGTACGTCCTCATCGGAGTTGATCTCCTTGGGCGCCCCATAGACACAAAACCACTCCTCCAGGAGTATCTTGATAGTCTCCTCCCCGGTAATGTGCTTGGTACATGGGAACACCCTGGTAAACCTGGTCAACCCACAGGTTACCACGAGGGCGAAGTCATAGCCCCCGAACTTCAGCATCTCCGTGTAGTCCACGTATAGAACACTGTTAGCACAGTGAGGGATGGGCAGGGTCGAGTAGAGACCTCTGTCCCTGATATCCCCTGGTTTACAGGACCTGCACGGGCACTTGTCCACGATAGGCAGGAGCGTCTTCCGCAGCTGGTCGTCAGTCCACGTAGTGTGGAACCACTGCTTGAACAGCCTCAGGGTACGGTCAGCACCCACATGACCACTGGACTCATGGGTCCACTTCAGCAGCACTGGGACTCGGTCACTAGGCACCACGATGCGGTCCTCGTGCCAGAGGTAGCTCTTGTCCCGCTTCCACTGGTCTTGGTTGACCAGGAGGGGTTCAAGGCGTTTCTCCAGGCGCCGGTAGATATCCCCAAACTCCTGTAGATACTCCGATTGTTGGAGTCCATCCAGGGGGCGTATCATGGTCATGTTCAGGTCCAGATGTACGTCCATACGGCTGAACGCCTCCTTAGCCAGCGCTTCAGACCGGGCACCAATCAGGGCGTCGAAGTTGTTGCGGCTGATATAGTCGGCACACTCGTTCTTCACTCCCTGTATATGGTGTACCGTCACCCGTAGTTGACTGAGGTAGGTCCACCAGCGCCGTAGCTTGGCCTTCTCAGGAGGGGGGCCCTTCTGGAAACTGCGGACCGGTTCTTGGTCGCATAGCCAGACCACAGGGTTACTCCCCAACAGTCGTGCTTGTGAGGATAGCACCAGCATACCCGCGAGCAGTTCCTGCTCATAGGTGGAGTAGTTCCCCCTGGCCTGGTTCCACTTCCAGTTCCAGTGGCCCAGAGGTACTAGGACCCACTTGTCGTCAGGGTAGCTGTGCTTGAGGGTTCCATCTCGGTTGAGACCTTCCGTCCCCCATTGGGAAATGGCCGAGTCGAACTCCTCCTTCTCTAGTGCTTGCCATTGGAACAACGTTCCACCACCGCCCACATTGCTGGCGTCGGTCACCAGGATAATCTCCCCTTGTGCCCTAGGCACGCCCAAGCACTTAGCGTTGGCTACCTTGTCTTTGAGCTCGTCAAACGCTTGTTGCTCTTGTGGGCCCCAGCGCCAAGTAGTACTCTTCTTGATCAAGTCAGTAAGTACAGCGCTGGTGTAGGTGAAGTTTTTGATGTGGCGGCGATAGAAGTTGCACGCCCCAATGAAACTGCGTACATCATGAAGTCCTTTCTTGGGGTCTTCGTGTCGTACCTTGGCATCCATCAGGGGTTTGGCCTTAGAGGCCGCTGGGGTCCACCACCCATAGCCAACGTCAAACCCCAAGTACTGCATGGTCTCCTGCATGAACTCACACTTCTCCAGCTTGAGTCGAGTGTGGTTCTCCTGGCAGACCGCAAAGAACTCACCCAAGAGGATTAGGTGATCCTCCTGGGTATTGGTACCGAGGCATACATCGTCGATATGAGCCTCCATCTGGGCACCACGGAATATGAGCTCCTGCACCTTAGGTCTCCTTCGTAGGATGGACAAGATCTTGTTCATCAGCTCTTGGAACAGAGCGGGTGCGTTAGCCACGCCGAATGGCATGACCTTCCACTTGAATACCCTCCCCTGAGGGGTGATGAAGGCCAATAGTTCCTGCGCGTTGGGCGTCAGGTCCACTTGCCAGAATCCACTTCGCTTGTCCATCTTGGTCTTGTAGCGACAGGAGGCTATCTTCTCCAGGGTAGACTCCATATTGGGAATGGACCCTGAGTGGTTCAGCGTCTTCTTG
Organism: Eutreptiella sp. 'Long Island Sound 2002'; assembly: GCA_964036045.1. Lineage (NCBI taxonomy): Eukaryota > Euglenozoa > Euglenophyceae > Eutreptiales > Eutreptiaceae > Eutreptiella > Eutreptiella sp. 'Long Island Sound 2002'. The sequence goes on from OZ038392.1 coordinate 4,494,194, forward strand.
TTCAGCTCTCCATAGTCCACTACCAGCCGTTTGGCTGTAGACCCAGGTTTAGCCACCAGGAAACAGGGGCTGCAGTGTAGGGGGTAGTCCCCGTCCTTGTACTCCAGGACTAGGCCAGCGTCGATACATTCTTGTATCTGTCGCTCGATCTCGTCGGCCTGCTCTTTAGGAGCTGGATAGGGTCTCCTCCGAATCTTATGACCCACGAACTCGGGTTTCAGCTTCAGGTCCATCTGTACCAGCTTGTCGCATGAGGCTGGAGGGGGTAGTTCTCCGAACACCTCCAGATAGGTCCTTATCAGCTTCTGTACCCGCGGGTCCAACACCTTGATCTTGTCCTCCATGTCCTCGTCGGAGTGTAAGTTGCTTGCCCCTTGAATAGACGTCGGGAGGTGGTCCTCCACCGACTCTTCACCCGCGGTAGCATCCTTCAGCCCTTGGTAGGCATATAGAAGGTCTTGCTCGACCATCTCCGGTGGACGATGGCAACATAGGCACGCTCGAGGGGGTTCACATACACATTCCTCCGAGAGGTCGTCCTCCTCTGGGGTCCTCACATGGGCACCCCATACGCTCTTCATGAGCTTGAGATCTACCTCCCTTTGCCAGGTGGTGATCTTCTGTTCGAGGTCTTCCTTCAGTTGGGATAGGTCTCCCATACGTCCTTGCTTCAGTGGCCATGAGCTGCGGGTAGGCTTCGCGTAGCATAGGTTTTTCGCCACCAACTTCCTCTTGGAATCCACATACTCCCTGAGCCTGGATCGAGGGTCCAGCTCCTCATCCACGGGGTCTTCCACCCTCATGGAGAGTAGGGGTTTCAGTGGGGCGACGTACTCGGCGTTCTCCACTTCCTCCACCGCGGTCTGCACGAAGAAGGCGTCGTGCTCAGTTTCGTCGTCTGAGTGGATAGAGCTAGGTAGCTCAGATAGTCCACACTCAGAGACTCCATCAGGTACAGGTACATGACAAGGAGAGTTGGGGGCGTTGGTGTCAGTCACGACGTACTCATCTCCTCCGGGTGTAGTTTCAACAGCATCTTGAGGTCGTAGGCGGTCCTTCAAGTCACCCAAGGCGAGTCCATCGCTTTCTCGTTGTATAGCCTGGACCAGAGTAGGGTCCAGGTCTTCCCAGGGGATGGTGGTAAGACTTCCGTCCACCACGCTGAGCATACTCCCCCATCCGGGCTTCCCAATGGGCGTCTTGCGTCCCAGAGGCACGTAGATGGCCTCATCAGGTAATCGCACCGAGCTGATAGTCAGCTTGTCAAGGAGGGTTCGCCAGTACTCGTTGCCCCCATGGGCTCCCCAATCGGGGGAACACAGGACCATACGGGAACGTTCCAAGGCCACCTTGGTCAGCACCTTCCCCAGTTCACTGAATCTGGGGTTCCCGTAGGCCATCCCGAAAGAGGGCCAGTAAAATTTGTAGCTGCAGTTCTTCCCCTTGCTGCAGTATAGGTCCAGTACATGCTGCTTGTCGCTGGCGAACAGCTCCACACTTAGGTCTTCTCGAGAGTAACCCAACTCCTTCAGACCTTGGTCTAGGACTTCCCCCAATAGTTGATAGTCCTCAGTTTTGGAGGCCGCCATCATGTTCGAGGGCTCCTCCTTCGATAGTCTCAGGTAACTCGAGGTATGTTCCGACTGCTCCAGTGGCACAGACTCTCTGCCACTGCCGTGGTCCACGTACAGGAGGTAGGGCGCTTGCAGCGTCAGGGATTGTATCTGGGAGTGCTGCACGAAGAAGTCAGTACCCAGTACAAAGGCGAAGGCCTCAGTGTCCATCACATAGAACCGATGGGCGATAGTTCGAGAGCCCATAGGTACCTCCACTTCACAGTCCCCGCAGCTGTGCACCACATGTCCATCCCCCATGCGTATAGCGGCGGTGGTCATGGTGTTCTTCAGGCTCCCACAAGGTAAAATTTTCTTGGCCACTATTGATATTGTGGCGCCAGTATCCAGTACCCCCAGGTATTCACGTCCCCCTAGTCGGATACGTACCCAAAACACCAGGTCTTGGGTGCCACCAGAGCGTCCCCGTCAGAATTCCGCGGGACATGTCACCTCGAACCCCTTGTTCCGCAATTTGCGGGCCATCCTCATGAAACGGCTTCTCTTCTTGGCGTTGCCGTCATCACCACCTTCATGCTCATGCTTGGCTCCTTGTTCTTGCTGGGCCTGCGTCTGTGAGCGTGTGGTAGGTCCAGACTGCCCTCCAGAGGGCTCAGAGTTCCCCCCTGGATTAGGGTTGGGGTTACCTCCGTTCTTGTCCTTGTTCTTGTTGTCGTTCTGGCGGTTAGCGCCTCCTCCTCGTCCACCTTGACCCTTGTCTTGACCACCTTGACCACGTCCTTTCGACTTGCCCTTGCCGGAGTCGTTGCCTTTGGCCTTGCCTCCACCTTTGCCTGAGCCTTTGCCAGGATCTTACCCCTTAAGCTTTGCCGATAGGCGTTGCTTATGGTAGCACTCATCCTCGTAGTGCTTCCGCTTACCGCAGAATGCACACGTGATGGTGCAGCGGTAATGATCCGGCAGCTTCACTTTGGCGCCGGTGATCTTCTCCTGCTGCTTCCCCTGGACGACGAAGCAGTCTCGCTGCTCGCAGTCAGAGGCGTGCTGCAGGTGGCCCTGCTCATCTCTGGCATCACACCAGAATAGCTCCTTCACTTTCTCCATTAGGCGGGCGTGGGCGTGTTTGGGGGTATTCCCCTGCCCAGGTCGGGACCCTTGGTACCCTTTGCCTCCAGAACCTCCACCACCAGGACGGTAGTGGTTCAGGTGTTGGTCGCTCTCCTTCTCCAGCGCCATCTCCAGGAGCAGCACGCATAGATCCTCGTAGCGGAGGGATCTAGCCTTGCGCTCAGCCGTCAAACGGCACTCGTCCCATAGCTCTCGGGGGAGCTTGGAGCACAACCAAAACAGCAGGTCGTCGCTGCTGTAGGAACCGGGCGTCAGTCGTCCAGCCCAGTGATCCAGATCAGCCAACAGCTCGGAGACCCTGCCAGGTTTGGGGTTGTTGGGCAGCACGGGCAGGTTCTGGATCTCGGCCCTGATGGAGAGGTCGGTCTCGTAGGTCGGGTACTGCCTCTCCAGGGCAACCAACACGTCGGCAAAGGTGGCGGCGTTAGTGACGATCTGCCTGACCTGCTTCTCCAGGTACTTGGTCTTGCAGCACTGCAGGAGCAGATCGCACTTCACTCGCCCACTCGCGTGGGTTTGGCCGGTCAGACGTAGGAACCGGCCAAAGTTCTCAGCGAACTCGCTGAGGTCCTTGCCTGTGAACTCAGGCAGGTTCACCACTATCTTGGAGGTGGCAATAGCCTTCGCCTCCTGAGCTCGGCGTCCTTCAGGGCGTCGGGTCTTCTTCTTCTTCTTCTTCTTCTTCTTGCCCTTGGGGTCCTCGGGGTCCTCAGGGTCTTCGTCATCCGATGGCGAAGAAGAATCCATCGACGGCGGCCCGTCGTCGGAGGGGTCTCCGCCTAGATCACTGGAGCCATAAGGCTCCACGTCCACCATAGCCCTTAGGGCTGTCAGCCCCAGCTGGTCCAGCTCGGCCCTCGTCGAGTTCGTCACGTGGCTGTAGGGCGGCTGGGCCGTTCTCGGGACGAATGGACTTCTCGGTACTGCTGCAGGAGTCGGGATCGGTCGGCTCCTCAGGCTCCCCAGGGTATTTGTCAACCCTGCCGCCAGGTGGTTAGCCTGTACTCGGTGGGGTGACATTCCCACCGTCATAGGTGACGCATGGGACGGGATCATCAGGGGCTGCAGTTTCTCCCTGATCTCTTGCGTGAGGTCGCTCACGATTTGCGAAGTGGCTCCTCGGAGCACCTCGTTGATCTCCGACCGCGTCAGGGACCTGTTGGAGGATCTTCCCGATCCTCTACTCCTGCCTCCCAGAGACTCTGGTCCTCTCCTCAACCCACTCAAGGGTGCATACCCAGGTGCATACCCAGGAGCATACCCAGGAACTTCCATGTAGGTTCCAGTGGCGTGGAGTGGATGGGGATGGTCAGCCGCATACCATCGCGGCGCAGAGCTGGAAGCCACCGGCTCACTGGCAGTAGTTGCCTCAAGGAGCGCAGTGGTAGGTGAGCCCATGCCATAGGCGGGGTAGTGAGGCATGCCAGTAAAGCCTGTGCCCTCTGCCATAGGCGGGTTGGTTGTGGAGGTGGATGTTGCGGCGGCTGGGAGTGTGGTGGTTATGGGAGAGGGTGATGCTTGGAGGCCAGAAGCGCTTGGTGCGCCTTCGAAGGTTGGGACATCCGTCGGGTCTTGCCCTTGCTCCTCTCCTTCGTCTGCTCCTTCTCCAGCATCCTTCTCCCTCTCGTTCTCTCTCTTCCTCTTCACAGGCTGAGGCTGAGAGACCACTTCCTCGACCGTCAGGGCCCCGAAGGCCGTCTGGAGGCCATCCAGGGAGTCCTCCGCCGTATCCACTGGCCCATGTAAGGGCTCCACCGAAGGTACAGTGCCAGGCGCCGGCCTTGCCGGTGCCTCAGGCGCTGGCGCTGTCTGCACGTCGGCGTCCACTCTTCCTGGGTCCATCTTAATCCGCCCTTCTGCTTATGTTTGCCTGCTCGGAGCACTGGTTGTACGGCGCGGGGTCGCTGCCGGTGCACAGAGACAGGCTGCCTCTGCTACCAGAAAAGTTTATAGTGTTTTCAGCACTGTGTTTTTGCTTCTCCTGCTGCTTGTTGTTGCTGTAGGGTGTCCTGCTGCTTGTTTTGGATGATGAAAAGCTTTTGTTTGTTGAAATACAGTAAAGCCAAGTCAATCCAGGATAGCCCAAGCCAATAGTATGCAAGGAGAAGGTAATTCAGGATCAAAGCATGAAGGGCTGCAGTGTAAACAGTGATAGATGATTGGATATTCACAGAAACTACAGCTCAGGTCACAAATGAATGCATATTCACAAAGATAGCTGAAATGTTTTAGGAAAAGAGTTAGAAAACTGCCTCAGGATCACTCTCTCTCCATAGTGCCATCTTAGGAGATGTGCACTCTTTGTTTTGGGTCCCATATGTGCTGAGGTGGCATGGTATGTGGCGATGAGGTCACTGCCATGTCACATGGGATCTTCCTACTTAGCTAGGCTGACCAGGAATTGAACCCAGGACCTCTCAAAAAGAGGTGCCCAGCCCCCTAGGGTGCATACCACTAGGATAGCTAAGAATTCATGGAAAAACATAGATAAATTCATGGGCTCTACTTTAGGTATGTCAGGGCTCAGTCAACTCAGGAAAAGATGTTTTACTTCAGATTGAAAGGGGATTAAGGGGTCCACTCCATATCCTGATTGGGTGTTTGGTTCCATAGGTCAAAATGTGTTATCACCAGTTTTGGTTGGACCAATACTAAGATTAAAATGCATGGATGCTCAGTGCATCTCTAATACAACTAGAGTATGCCTCAAAGCAATGGAAAAGCACTTTTTCTTACTCTGTCAGGCGTGTATTGTTCTCTCTTCTTTGGTCTCTGCAGGCAAGACAACGTAAACTTTAGAAGTGTGGAGAGGAGATGTTTAATATTTCCAGTTTTGTACCGTCAGTGTGTTTGAAGTACTCACAAGTCTTGAAAAAAGATAACCCACATGATGCTTGTGGAAGTGCTGTGTGGTCTTTGCAGTGATGGCCGCAGTTTTTGGATGAGATTTTGTGTTATTTTGCTTTCGGCCTTTGAGCTTGTTTGAGGCACAGTGAATAGACTCAAATTGCCATTTGATTTGCAGGTGCCATTGGACCATGTTTTAAGAGGGGAGTGCCCACGGCTTACCCTTAGTGGGCAGCGTGGTCGCACAGGAAACCAACTCTCAAAACTTCTCAATTTGAGCCACCGGGCATAATTGTTTCACAATCGATTCTTTTGATGGCAACAATCAGAAAAAACTGATTATTTGAAGGGGCAATAATCGGAACAATCGGTTATTTTTTGCAAAACGATCGGAAAAAACTGATTATTTGAAGGGGCAATAATCGGAATAATCGGTTATTTTTTGCAAAACGATCGGAAAAAACTGATTATTTTTTTTGAAACCAATTCCGAACCTTAGTCGCGCCTGGCTCGCCGAACCGTTGCTGTCGGGGCATGCGTTTGTCTTGTTCAGTGAGGAGGCGTGGCGTGATCCGTCTGTGGCGGAGTCTGAGCTCATGCAGCTGCATAGGAAGATGGGGCATACCAAATTTTCGGTGTTGGTGAAGCAGCTGATGGTTGTGTTTCTTGACCGGGACTCGTCCGTTCTCGCGTCTGTGGCAAAGAAGATGGTGTGCGAGGCGTGTGAGCGGCGCAAGAGAGCGCCAAACAGGCCCATGGTGGCCCTGCCTAAAGAGCCGCACTTCAACTATGAGGTTGGTGCTGATCTGTGGTATCTGCGGGGACATCCGGTGCTACAAGTCATCTGTTTATTTACGAGGCTACGGCATTGCTCGATGCTGACCAACAAGACGGCGACGGATGTGTGTCATGCGTTTCTACATTTATGGGTGAAATATTATGGGCCTCCGGTGCTGCTGTACACGGATCTGGGGAAAGAGTTCGACAATGACCTGATGCGGCTGTTTTCGGAGCGCTATGGCATTACTCTTCACTGTGCGCCCGGGGGAGCGCACTGGTCGCTGGGTGGTGTAGAACAGCATCACTATCAGCTGCGGCACACGGCGGAGCTGGTTCCGGAGTCCGTTGACACCCTGTCGCTCCAGGATGCGTGTGATGTGACCTGCATGTCCCTGAACTATTATTGATTCCATTCAAGAGATCTTTCTTTGGTGTCCTGCTTGTGATTTGAGGATTGTATCAATCATCACCTAGAAATTTTAGCAGCCTCTATGAATTTTTGATTCGTTTCCACACAGTTTTGATTGGTTGCCACGCCATTTTGATTGGTTCCTGTGCAGTTTTCTTTTGTTGCCATACAAGCAATTTTAATCGGTTTTCTTGCAGTTTTGATTGGTTTCGGTGCAATTTTGATAGCTTTCTATGTAGTTTTGAATGGTTCCCATGCAGTTTTGATCGGACCCATACAGTTTTGATTGGTTTCCATGAAGGTTTGATTTTTCTTTTTAGTCTTGATTGGTTCCCACGCACTTTTGATTGGTTGCCATGCAGTTTTGATTGGTTGTCATGCAGTTTTAATTGGTTCTCACGCAGTTTTGATTGGTTCGATAAAGTTTCGAAAAAATCGGATGAAATCTTTTAGTTAGGTTGTTTGGACAAAGGGTCTCTCAACTTGTAATGGTGGTATGTTTTCATTGATATGGATTGTGTAAACAGTTTAGGATATGGGATATTGTATGGAGGAAATGCAATTTTTCTTCCTCTTTCTTTGTACTTTTTTGGATCAATTTTACAAAGTGCGCTGAAAAAATGTAGAGAGAGACTCGATGTTATGACAAAATGTCCTGCACCTGATTCTGTATTGTTATGATCGCGTCTTGTGCCTTCAACTGACATAGAACAAATCCATAAATGTATGCAGCCATGTACATTTTCTTCCAACCCGTCACTGGACCGTGGATTAACGCTTTCAACAAATGTTGTGTAGGCACTCAACACCCGTTTTGATCACCTTGGGACCAAGATGGTAGTTGTACCTGTATAAGGCGTGTCGCCCTCTTTGCTTCTTTGTAATTCAACTATGTGACCCAAAAGGAGCAAATTGTGATTCGATTACGACGCACTGGCGGACAGATTCGTGCCATTGCTGCATGCACAAAATCATCAGATCACAAATCATGATAATACAAACCTACTTGCCTCACCTACCATCTGCACGGGCCAGAGAACGAATAAAAGAGAATGCATTTTGTACGTATGCGCCTTTTTGGATGCCAACTTTATAGTGAAGTGGCTTCACATAACATTTCAGAGGAGGAAGGCACAGTGAATGTGAACAAATGCATACAAAGAGGTTAAAAGAGTGGAGGACAAGCTCGTTGCAGGCTCTTATCATTGCCGATTCATTCAAGCAGAGACAAAGCACGGTACGTGCCAAGGCAACTAGCCCTCAGTCGATTGCAGTAAAAATCGTACAGCACTCATCATGATTAGGCCGATGCTCGTCAACTCGTGAAAATAAGAGTGCTCTCTCATGTTACCCCTTTGCGCTACCTCCTTCTCTTTTGCAAATCTTCAAAGTTCATATCATACACACGTGCATACATCTTGTTTCTCTTTGCAGATCGGATTTAAACAAAGATGAGCCGGTATGTTCAACATGTCCGCTTGTGCAACACGGCTATCCCTCACTTTCTTCTCCCACGGGCGTGATTCAAGGGTAAATTTATAGATATACCCTTTTTTTCTGTCTGTTCTATGTTCCTCTTTCTCTCTCTTCTCTTGACGGATTTCACAAAAGAAAGAGCCTGATACACATTTGCATGGTGAGCAAGGTAGGTAAGCCCGAGGTAGCCAAGCCTTGGTGGACTGGGCCTCGTGATGGCATTGTACAGATGGAGTGACTTGTCTACCCACACATTTCCTTCTTCTCTTCACGTGTGCCATCTGTGTCGCGATGTGCACGGAGATGCACGATTATGCGCAGTGACTCTTTCCCTCTCCCCTAGAGTAAGATTTCGGAGAAGAGTGCCGGCGCAAAAAAGAAGTTTGGCTTTTCGACTAGGAATGTGCCTATACTCAAAACACTCAAAATGTGTGACAAATGACTCCTTTTGTGTCCGGCGAAGGCTGCAAAATACTCCGAATTCTGTGGCAAAATCTAAAATGGGTGCAAAACATGAATGATTGGTGTATTTTGCTAGCGTGTCAGTGTGTTGTCTGATTGGTTTCTGTTTGTGGTTGAGTGGAACAATCAGCTTTTTCTTTTGACAACAAGAATTTGAACATGAATTTCATGAATTGATGATGTGAAGAATTAATCACAATTTTACCCCTTGGTGATAAGAAACAGCCAAAGGGGGCAGTCTGTTTGAATCAAGCACCCAAAAGTTTTGAGTGGGGCCATAGGTCTTCATGGGGATCCTGCATACATACCTCAAAATGATCCCCACGGCGCACTGATCATTTTTAAACATACGCAATACGGAGGGGGGGGGGGGGGATGTCAAAATGATTTGCCCATCAACTCAAGCAGCCAAGGTTCGACCTAGAGGTTGGGTCAAGAGCCAAAACATCCGGACCAAATTATCAATCCCATCCCTGAGCAGTCATCTGTCAGAGATGGGCAGTACCCTGGTGCTCAAATGCTGCAGCCAGTGTTCACCTTTATCTAGGTATGCTTTTGTTTTGGGGGGGGGCAAGTCGATGGCATACTGCACTTGACAAACCAAACCAATGCAATTCCTGTTGGCATTGTCCATGATTCGGAGCACAATGCAGTGCGGGCATTCCAATTAAAGCATGCACCCAAAAGACCAGCCAGATATCAAAATTTGGACCTAGCAACCCAATGCCAGGCGTACATTTTGGGCAGCCTGCATGAAATAGTGTTACACTAATTACAAGCCAGATGCAGTGTGTTGGTGCTGGGGTGATTGCAATCATGCACACTTGGCAACACTTGGCAGAAACTTTGTGTGACACTTAGCAACACTTGGCAGCAATCACGGGGGGCCATCTCCTCACTTTTGTACATGACTCCCCCCCCCCCAAGTAGAAGTGGGCCGAACGCCTCCTGGGGGGGGGGGGGCATTGGAGGGGGGATTCAGGGAGGAGCCTGGGGGGGCGGGTCGGGAAGGTCGGTGGAAGAGGGGGGGGGGGGGGCACAGGCTCCCCTTACCTCCCCTTGCCCTCCCTCTAACCATACCATCACCATAAACCTAACCCTAACCTTTGCAGTAAGCTGGTTTGGCCATGCCAGCCATGTTGATTGGGCTGAACAAGATCCCCCAAATTTCGTTCATGGCTGCTTTTGCCACATCATTGCTCTCCATTTTGGACCCCAACCGGTAGGGTTAGGTTTGGGGTGAGGAGCAGGCTGAGGGTTGGGGTGGGTGTTAGAGTTAAGGTTGGGTTCAAGGATAGTGTTGGGGTGCTCTAGTGTCTGGGCGAGGAGGGGTGCTACGTGGGCAAGGGGAATAAAAAAAAGAATTTTCAGGCACCTTTGGCGCCACCATATGTATGGCCGGTAGACCCTTGGTAACTAAGTGGGCCCAGAGGGCTGGGGGGGGGGGGGGTCGCGTACCCGAACTGAGGAAACGGCCCACCCGTGGCAGCAATTTTCCGTGACAATTGGCAACACTTGGCAATGCCAAATGCTAGCTCATAGTACGCCTGGAGATCCCCAAGTCCCATGATTTGAAGCCCTGAACCGCCCCCGCCTCCTTGACAGGCCAGAGGGAGCGAAGTGCAAAGGAGCAAAAAGTGAGTGGCACAACACATTGCTGCTGCAAAACGGTGATGTGATGCTCAATAGTTGTGCAGTGGACAAATGCGGAGGATCACTGAGCAGTGGTGTGCTGGGCTAAATGGTGGGCAGAATGGCCGCAACAGCGATGGCGTTGGCAGAGACTGGCGCAACAGCAATCACAGGTCGGGGCACAATTGGCCCAAATGACCACGGCTGCCGCCACCACCACCACCACCACTACTACCACCACTGCCGCCTATGCATATATAAGTAAGTCCAAAACAAAAAAATGACAATTCCCGGAATGAAGAACCGCCTGCCAGGGATGAATATAATGGGGGGGTTGCCCCCCCCCCCCCCCCCCCAGATGAGGAGATGACGATTACGAAATGCCGGCCAACCAAAGTACAGTGCAGTCACAGCCCTGGTCCCTCCTCTCTGAGACACAAGACGAAGCACTGGGCGTACGTCATTGCTGCAACCCAAAAAACAATGTGAATAGTGTTTTACACATTCTTTTTCTCTTTCTCCCAAAATGCGTTCCTCGGAGCTGGATAAGTCACTTGACGAAGTGGAGGACTGGCTGCTGCTAGAGGATAAATCTGCAGCGGGAGGGACACCAAGCCTGAACATCTCCTCCAAAACACTGTCAACACAACTCAGAAAAGCACGAACCAGACGTGATGACACCAGACGTGATGACAATGCTGTGGAAGGAGTGCATAACCTGGGCAACCCAATCCCGGCACATTCATTGGACGTTGGCAGCGGCGATACATGCAATGGTGAGCAGTGGGAAATTGCAATTTCGAAATCGTCATTTCATCATTTCAGGGGTCCTCAGCCCCCCCGCCCCCCCACACACACACTGCCACCAAAATAATTGTGGCAGTATTATGTTCATCCCTGCCCTCTGCCACGTGAAGCAGGATCTAATTGCTGAGGTGTTTGGATGCCACATCGGGAGACCAGGACCACCGCTGCCAACAGAGTCAGCGTGGTGGGCCGGCAAGCTTTTCTTGATTGGATACGGTGGTGACATGCTTGGCCTGAGGGGGATACTATGCACTGCACGATCCCGCCAAATGCACCACAGGCACACCGCACAATTCATACACCCATGTTCCCAGATACCAACACCGTGTCACGCCGACAGGGCATTCGTGGGAGAGGATCCTGAGGATGAGGATGAGTGGCTGTCGACCATATGCCTTTGAAAAGTGTGACCATAGCCCATACGGCTGCATCGCGCATGCACCGCATGCACCCCGGCAAGAGCGTCCCCCGGTGACCTGCTTTGGTGTGGACACACCCGGTGTGCCATCTTTTGTGCAAAGCTGTGAAGGTGCCATCAACACCCGTCACATTTTCAGTCATGTGACCCGGCTGCTCCAAAGGACACGCGCGTCACGGCACATCCGCGCTCAATGAGTGTGCACCTTGGGTAGCGTGGTCCAAGAGGAAAACGGAATTCAGCGGTGGGACAGAAACAGACGGCAGCGCATGGCCTCCTCCGGCCATGGTGCCGTTGGCCACGCTTTTCGGCCCCCCTCATAGCTACACAATGTCCTATGGCAGGTCAGCGTGGAAACGGCACGAAGGGGAATGCAGTCGGAGGTAGGGGTACGGTGAGTGAAGGGCCAGGGCCAAGCTATTGTTAGGGGTCCCTGGGAGGCGGGCCCATGAAGCAACGGATACTTAGCGACCGAGAGGCCCCCGTGACACAGGCCAAGCAGTCATCGCTCTTTTCGTTGTTCAAGATGGTCTGACCATTGGCAGCACCCCGTTTGCCCGGAACACACTTCCCAGACATCTCAGTGGCTAAACCACAGGGGCAAGGCAGGCAAACGGTGGGCAACGTGGTGACGGGACATGGCGGGGTGGGCAAGATAAGGCTTGTGCATGGGATTGAGGGGGGCTTGCATTGCACAGCAGACCACAAAAGTTGTATTATGTACAGCGCTTAAGAGTAATGGCACAATCATCTGACGTCAACTGCAATTTAAAAGTGTTGAGCTTGTCTACGGACATATCATGAGCTACAGCCTCAGACCCTTTTCTTACATTTTCCTGAGGAGAAAAACCCCCCGTTCCAAGCGTCACAGGCGTTCACAGGCCCCATATGCAGGGTTGCATTCGAAGGGCGGGAGGTACCCCCCCCTCCAGGGCGCCCAGCCTACGCTCCGCCACTGTCCCCATGACGGCAAATGCCAGCTTCAATGGCATTTGTGACCGACGGTAACCGCCCCCAACCGCTTTGGCAACCCCCTCCAACCGTCTGTCTAACCGCTTCTAGGGCCGCCTCTGAGGTCCCTTCCCTCCCAATGCACCCCTGCCTGTACAAATCTGCCGACACTTTACTCAGGTCTCCACCACCCTGAGGGGTGTTCAGGTTTCCATCTGGCCTCTGGTGCCAATTAGGGCAGTGTACAGCACCCAGATAGAATCACTCACTGTGCCTTAGTCAGAACACGAACAGGTTCATATACTATTTGTTGAAGATACTTCTTCTTGCTCTGGACTTCGGCTCGCCGTGAACGCTCTTGCCCGTGGTTAGGCCGCTTTGAGTAATGCTCGCCGGGGGGCAACCCCCATGCATCAAAAAAAAGGCCCTGGACGCTCTTGCGCAGGGATGGTCAGGGGGTTAGCGGGTCGAGGCTCGCTGGGCACCTGCGCCTTCCGTCCCCATCGGAGTGGGAGGGAGGGCGCGCGTGAGTGGGAGTGTGAGTGTGGGTGAGAGCGTAGATGTGACCGGGGCCGCAAAGGGGTGGGTTACTTGGATGCAGCCTCTAGGGCAAGACACAACCTCCCGCTTTCAGTCCCACGGGGGCCGGATAGCGGTCCAGAACCAGCGCGACGAGGACCACCCCACACCAAAAGGGACGGACCCACCCTCCTCTCCCTCGTTCGCAAGCCTCCGTGACACCCCCCCCCCCCCCCACACACACACTACCGAAGGATCTGGAGAGATATCAGAGGCAAGATGAAGGCTTGGTCATCAACGGTGTCAGTGAGGGGAATGGGATAGAGACAAAGCGCGTGGGGCCAATGCCCGGGTTACAGGGGGGCCTCCAAAAGGTCAGGTACGGACCCCCCACTCAGCTCCAGCCGCGCCCGCCTTCGCACGGCCTTCATCGCCTTCTCAGTGCATTGCGTGTTCCACATTGCCATTGTCCGCCGGCTCAGTGCGCCTCTCCCGTCCCTCCCCGGCTTTGGGAAGAGACTGGGGCCTGCCGGTTCTGGGCTTTATCGCCGGGTCACGCCGGGGGTGTGCTCCGAGGCGGGTCGTGGCTTCTATTCGTGCTCCATGTTGGCCTGCACCGCCCGGGGCGTGCTTGCTGGGTACCGGGGGGGGGGGGCGGTGGTACGGGATTATGTCGCCGGGGGAAATTATCAGGTGGGGCCGGGGGGGGCGGGGTGGGAGGGGTCGCGGCCCTTGGGAACCCCCAAGCTCCGGCACCTGCACTACACCGCCGACGCCCCTAAACTTCGCCGGGGGGAACATTTCGCCACCTTCCCTCAAAGACGGAATTTCCCCACAAAATCATCCACCCACGAAGCCCCCCCCCCCAACCCCACCCCACCCCACACACAGGCACGGCGGCATCTCCCTCCCGTGTGTGCCACCGCGGGGTACGGGGGCGGTCAACAGTCCGGCAGGCCTTGGGACCGGACAACCGCAATTCGCCTTGCCCAGTCGTGTCGGCACAAAGACGAGTGCTGACCGTGGGCCTGGGCGTCCGGCACAGGCCTTGACCCAAACCAAACCAAACCAAACCAAACCCCCCACCCCACCCCTGTATTGCTGCACACGTGCCTGGGATGGTATGGTCCGCAGGGGAGGCCAGAGCTTTGCTTAACTTTGTGTAGGCCTGACATGGCATACTCCTGCGGTGGGGATTGTCGCATACGTCCCTTTGGGGGGGGGGGGGGGTCAAAGCCACGTTCTGGATCCAATCAGCCTGGGGGTCTGGAACCCAAAAGTTTGTGTACCAAAAATGGCCCAAATCAAAATTTCCTTTGGTAAATTTTCATTTTCTCCTGCGATGAAATCCGGGTCCAGGGGGGGGGGGGGTACCCCCCTCTCCTCCTACGGTCGTCAGCCGTTCTAATACATCCCCTGACACGCACGCCCATACATCGACCTGCGATGGATATGCAAACCTGGATAATGGGGGCAGAGGAAAAGGGGGGGGGGGGCAGGGAAAAATGTTCCTTCCCGGGACACACTCTACCCCCCCCCCGTGTGACATTCCGTCGGGTTGTTGTTCCTTTACGGGGCCCTGGACAGTCACCCGTTCTTCCCTTTGCATGTTGCGTCGGGTCGCTGCTACCCCCCCCCCCCGCCCAAGTGGGTGGAAAGCTCATATTTGAGGACCCCAAAGCCCTGTGTGTGTGCACAGCACTGCAAAGGGGCATCACCATTGTTACCACGTCTCCCGGTGGCGCCTGTATGGCCACACGGGCGTGCTCGGGTCGGGTCGCTCCCCATCGGCGCAGGCCCTCCGCCCAGGCACCGCACTGCAAGGCCACCCCCCTGCCTCCCCCGTGGAGCATAGTACCGGCCAGACTCAAACATCGGACACACAAAATGCGGCAGCTCAGCGTCATCATTGTCGAGCTTCTAACATGTCGTGGCGCAGGGTCAAAGGCAACGCGCATGTGGGACGGGGGAACAGGACGCGAGACGGTGGAGCGATCGGTGGGCCCGAGGTCTTTGAAGTCCTGATGGACACGGGCGTCCAAGGGATGAGGGGCGGGTGAGGGGGGTCCAGTGGCCGATCGCTTCGTCACACCAGCACATCCCCCCCCCCAAAGCAGCGTGGGAGGCACGACCCCCCACCCGTGCCCCCCAAGCCCCACCGGGCCTGGCCCGTGTGCACTGAGCCCCCCCCCCCCCCCCCCTATGTGTCGAACACTTGACGCATCATCGAGCGCCTGGACTGCCCCGCGTCGGTCCGTGCGGACCTGAAAGTGAACGCTCCGCGCCAACAAACGGGCGGGTCACTGCCCGCCCGATGGAGGTCCCTTTCCGCATCCCTTTCTCCGGGGGTCAAAAAAGGAGTCTTGGCCATGAACGCGGTCAGAGCAAGTGCCCGGACGGACGAGATGAGTACTCGGGGGGTGGGGGATAATTGGTGGGGGGGGGGGGGGCAGATTGGGGGGGGGGGGGGGGTGTCGATAGAGCCCCCTGGCTAGACCCCCCCCCAAAAAAGGGCTCAATTGACGGCCCCCCCAAAATCCTACCGAGACTGACCCCCGGGCCCCGGAGGTGACCCGGACCCGAAATTCCGCAAAAAAAAAAAATGAAAATGGGATGTTTGGAATTAGCGCGTCGAGGGGGTTCAGAAAAGTCATCAGTTGCCGTGTATTGGGTGGTGGTTGGGTGTATTGGGTGTATTCGGCGTCAGCTTCACAATCACTGATTCATGGTCCTGTCAATTGAGCCCTTTTCCCAGCCCCCTCCCTCCAGTTTTGGGGGGCTCTATTGCCCTCCCCCCCCCCTCCCCCTCAATTGAAAACCCGCCGGTCCCACCTCCTTAGAAATGAAGGAAATGTTTGGTACAAGGCCCCTGGCACTTGTTTCCTGGTGGGCTCTGGATGGCTGGTGTTGTGCCCTGTGCACACATTTTGGCACGTGGCATCCGTAAAAGTGAACCAAATTTTTTTTGGGGGGGAGGAGGGCCGCCAAATCCGTGCACATCCACTCGTTTGCCCCCTAAACTGCCCCCTCTCGCGGGGGCTGCGGCGTGGGACGCCGGGGGCGGTGCGGGCGCTGCGTTTTGCACAGCGCTCCGCCGACTGCCGGGCGTCGAAGAAGGAACGTCCCCTGCGCCACAACTCCATTTTGGTCGCCCTCTCCGGACGGGGCCGAGGGCGGGGCCGGTGTCCCAGAGGCATCACGTCGGTCCAAAACGCAGACATGGGGGGCGGAGGGCCCAAAGCCATGCGTCGCAGTGGTGGTCCACGGCCCCTTCTTCTGCAGTGAACGTTGCGTGGCGCTCCACCGACACTCGTCAGGGGGGCCCACACTGTGCGGGGGAGGGGGGCGGGGGCGTCCCCATCACTTTGACCCTGTCAAGCCCCGGGGCACATGGGAACGGACGGCCAAATGCCCCCACCCCCCCCTCCCCCAGGAGTGCGGCGCGGTGCGCCGGGCCCACGGGGGGAGGGGGAGGGGATGCCATGAAGGCTCGGGGCGGAGGGGGGGGGGATGGGCAGGGCTCGGGGGGGGGGGGTCCAGGGGCCGGGGGGGTGGGTGGTGTGGGACCCCCCCCCAGCCCCCCCCCCCCCCCCTCTTCCGGTCGTGCCGAGTTGCGGGACGATAACGAGAAGAACGCGGTGCCGCCACCAAACCTCCCGAAGTCTCGAGGGGCAACACTTCTGCACAAGTGGCCCACAATGTTTCGGTGCCTCTTCAAACAAAAAATTGCAAAAACCTGCGAAAAATTGCGAAAAATGGGTAACAATTGCGAAATCGCGGGAAATTCGCGAAAAAGCCCGAACCGCCATCCCCCGCCCCCACCCCATGCCTCGTGCCTCGTGCCAAGAAGTATGTCCGGGGCGGTGTGGACGCTGCGTTTTGCACAGCGTTCTGTCTACTGTCGGGCATCGAAGGAGGAACGTCCCCTGTGCCCCGTCCCCGGGGCCGTTGCCGAGCGGAGCGGGTGGGACGAGCCCGACTCGAGGGGGGGGGGGGGGGGGCGCTGGAGAGGGGCTGCTGTGACCGCGCCTTTGCAGTCGGGGCGCGCGGAAGGCGGGTACTGACGTGGAAATGGGCGGCAAACCGGCCAAACGGGAAACCCGTTGCAAAGGGTTTCGCCGGCAGAGGCCCACGGCGACCGACGCGATGAGTCGCGCGGAGTGCGACGCCCGGGGCATTGTTGTGCACGTGCGACCTGCTTACGTCTGCGCTGTGCACTGTCGCGCGCACGTCTGACTGAGACAGGGCGTGCCTGTGGCACTGCGCATAGCGCCAAAACACCGCTGGGCAATGGCACTGCGGAAGGGATGTGAGCCCACGGCCTGACTCAGACGTGCTCATTCATCGGAATCGTCGTCGTCCACTGTGTCGATCGAAGCGTTTTGTTCGTGCCTCCAAAGGCGCCGGCGCACGAAATGGCCTTTACCCCTGATGTCAAGCGGGACAAGGGAGGGGGGTATCCAGAGCAGGCGGTGGTGGACGGGAGAGATGCAGGGATGCATTGGAAGGGGGGGAGGCACCCCCCGCCCCTCCAGGGCGCCCAGCCTGTGCCACGCCGCCCTCTCCCTGACCACAACTGCCAGCCCCAACGGCAGTGTAACCGACAGTAACCGCCCCCAACCGCTTTGGTAACCGTCTCCGTCCGCCTGCCTCACCGCGTCCGGAGCCCCCTCCGGGGCCCCGTGCCCTCCCAATACATCCCTGGAGAGATGGCTCCGTTGTCGCGATGGGTTGGTAGGGTGGGTAGTAAGGCCGGCCGGGATGAGGTGGGGTCGCCAGGGCATGGCTTGAGGAGGGGTGGTTCGGGTGGCTGGGGGGGGGGGGGGGCTAACAGTGTGTTTGGGAGGGTTGAGTTGGTCTGCTGCTCATTTTGGTATGCGGTGGCTGGCGAGGGTGGGGCAGGTGGAGAGGTGAAGCAAAGTGCTGCAACATCGGGGGCGGGGGGACCCAAACCTCCCGGGGGGCTAGTGGATTCCCCCCCCCTAGGCAAGCACGCGGAAAGTCAGGGAAACGACGGTCAGATGGGGCTCCCGTGCGTAGACAAGCCCGTGCTTGGGCGTGTGGTACCAAAACGATACACCTCCCCCTCACTCTGATGGGGACCCATTCTACGCCCTTCGCATCGGGTGTGAATGTTGCCACGGTCCAAAGGAGCATGATGCTCAAGCGCATGCCCCTTCCGCATGTACTTCACATGAAAGCAATCATCCCCACGAGGAGAGGGACCAATAGTAGGCCGTTGCGGGGGGGGGGGGGGGCGGGTGGGTGTAACGGAGACTTGAAGTGGCAACTGTGGCATCTGAATTAAGCTGTCTTGTCACATTGGGGCTTGGACTTTGGTTGAGGTTCAACTTTGTCTCTTTTTGCAACTGGGTCTGTTATAGTGTACTTTTCAAAGTGGGTCTCTTACCGGAGGGGGGGATATTCCGTGTCTAACAAATTTTAAATCTACAAATTCCACGGCAAGAAATTCTGTACGATTTCTTAAAAATGAGTGAACAAATTATGTATGGTTCCCAGAAATTGGTCATAGTATGAAATGGTCGACTTTGCATGGTTGCTGTTTTTTCCAGGTGGACCATGCATGATTAACCCTCGGCAGGGCATTGCGTGGTGACCCCAGTCACAAAAATGTTTTCAGAAAGTATACCACCAATAAGCCATATGTCAGCAGACATATGTCATAACCGAGTTGGTACATGCATGTACTCACAGTTGAGAGATCACGGGTTCAATGCCCACTTCTGGAACCTTTTCTGGCGCTTTTTCTGGCGCTTTCGGCGCTTTTTCTGGGACAAAGGCAAGGCTTAATGTATAGCAGTGCAAATCCTTAAAAACACCAAACAAATTGCGCACAAAAATTTCGCACAGAATTTGTTAAACAGAATTTCCATCCCGCAGAATATCCCCCCCTGCGATATCGTTTTGGTCCGAGCATGGCTGGCTGGGCCCACAAACGCATGCGTCCCAGAAGGCGAGCGTGGAGTTGCTCGAATGAAAACGGAAACGCGAACCACCGGCAAAGGCCCGTGTACCCTCCATCGCATGGCCCATGGCTGCATGGCACCCACTGCGCTGTGGGGGGGAGTGCCCGATGGCGATGCAAACAATGCCGAAGCAGGGGAAGATGCCCCGCGGCTGCATCGCCAAACTGTCAACAGACGCGGGGCTTTGGGCGGCAGGGCAGCGCCGCCTGAGCGTGCTCCGACATATTTTGACTTCCGCGGCATATCCCACTCTGAACGACAACCACGGCCAGGCAGTCAATTTGAGGCCGGCTTTATTCAAAGGCCAGCCACAGAGAGGGTGGGCCTCATGGGTGGGTAAATGGGTAAGTTCTGTTTGACCTTCACCCGGACTCTGGCACTTGCCTTTTCAACGAATAAAACGAAAACTATCCCCCCCCCCAGCCCCCCACCGTTTGGAATGAAACCTCCACTAAAGCGAACCCCCAAAAAACCGATAGACCAAACCCCTTGACCTGAAATGGCCTGCACACAAATGCACCGACCCATTGCACAGACTTAAGACACATTCTCCATGAGCACAAGCAGCAACTTCAACATCC
>OZ038392.1:4513964-4562192 GCA_964036045.1 Eutreptiella sp. 'Long Island Sound 2002'
GGGTGGGTAAATGGGTAAGTTCTGTTTGACCTTCACCCGGACTCTGGCACTTGCCTTTTCAACGAATAAAACGAAAACTATCCCCCCCCCCAGCCCCCCACCGTTTGGAATGAAACCTCCACTAAAGCGAACCCCCAAAAAACCGATAGACCAAACCCCTTGACCTGAAATGGCCTGCACACAAATGCACCGACCCATTGCACAGACTTAAGACACATTCTCCATGAGCACAAGCAGCAACTTCAACATCCGACTTAACAGAACTGCCTTCGTCCTCATCCCGGCGGGACACATCGCTTTTCATTAACAAGATCATGCAAAACAGCTTCTGCTCCGGAAGAGAACATCAATGGGGGCTGTGCAAGCAGGCACTCTCCTGTAGGACCCAAAATATACCGAAACCCCGCACTATACCGAACCATCCCACAAAAAACAGCAATGCAAAAGAGAAATTGAATCGTTCGGTATAAACGAGGGGGGGGGGGGGGTTACGCCCCTGCTGCAAAGCGGGGGGGGGGGACTGCGATCATGGAGGGTGAAATCCAATTGCGAAAATTGCGCAAAATTGCGATAAAACATTGCGAAAATTGCGGGAAAATTTGCGGTGCCGCAACCAAACGTCCCAAAGCCTCAAAGAACAACACTTCTGCACAAGTGGCTCACAATGTTTCTGCGTCTCTTCAAACAATCAATCGCGAAGAATCGCGAAATTGCGGAAAATTGCGAAAAATTGCGAACTGCAACCCCCACCCCCCCCCCGCTGCCTATCTATCAGCACCATCAAGCCCCCCCCCCGCTGCCTCCACCCCGACAGCCGCCCCGGTCCGGGACGGGGGGGGCGGGGCCCGCAGGACGCCCCAGAGGGATACCCGGTCATGCCCCACGGGTACTGGTCCCCGAAGTCGTAGGAGTACAGCCACCCCTGGGCATCGGTCTCCGCGCCGCGCTGCACCCTCCAGCCCGGGAGGCCCTTCACCAACACCTTCCGCACCTGCGATACACAGCGACACCCCGGCAGATGGGCGCGGCACGTGCCGAGGGAGTGGCCCCCCGGCGCTGATGGCACGCAGGGGGGGGGGGGGGGTCAGGCGCGCATGCTCGGCGGTCATACCCCTTCACCAGGGCGTCAGTCATTTGAGGGGGGGGGGGGTATGGCACAATGCCTTGGTATCTGATTGTGTGCCTTTGGCGGCGCCTATTGGCCTCTCGCCACTGCTCATTCTGGCCCTCTGTGGGCCCAAACATGTTTTGGTTGTGTCAACGGAGCCCCCGGATGACTCGTCCTGTTTGACTACTCCGGGGGTCGGCCGTCCCGGAGACGGGCTGTTGCCCGTGCCGGTGACCAGGTGCATCCACATGCACACTCCGAGTCGGTGCGGGGGTTTGCCGACTCCAACACTGACTTGTGTTTGTGTGGGCTGGGGTGTGCACCTGCAGGATCATTTTCCTGACAGGGGCTTCTCACAACCACAAATGATTCTTTCCCATTTTTCCTTTCCTTGTGGGGGGGGGGGGGGGGCAAGGGGGGAGGTGGTCTGGGACCCAAAAGTGTGTGTACTAAAAAATGGCCCAATCAGGGTTTCCCAATTGGGGATTTCGTTCTTTCCCGCGATGGTCCCTCTGGTCTGGGGGGGGGGGTTAAGTATTCTAAAGGACAACAGTGCTCAGAGGTCTCCATCGATGTTCGGAATGTGCACGTCCCTCCTCCGGGGCCGGGGCTGGGGAACTGCCCTGTTGGCCGCCGCCAGGGCGGCTTTTGAGCGGAGGTGGGGGGGAGGGGGGGGGGAGGGGGGGAGGGTTTGGGACCCAAAGGTTTTGTGTACCAACAATGGCCCAACTGGATTTTCTCTCTTGTAAACTTCGTTTTTTCCCACGATGGTCCCTTTGGTCGGAGGGGGGGGGGGCAGGGGGTTTTAGGGGGGACCCCCCCCGTTCGTTTTTAGTTATTCTAAAGACGCCCTTGCCCTTTGCCCCACCGCGGGCCTTACCTGATCAATGGGCTAGGCCCCAGATCTTAGCAGAGGAGGACCCCATATCCCTCATCAGCCCCCAGACAGTCGAGGGTGAGGGATGGTCCAGGGACGCAGCAGAGCGGAGGGGGCGGGGGGGGGGTGGCGGCGCAGGGGGGGGGGGGGTCTGAGGGGAGGTTGACCCTCCCGATTGCCAACGGAAGTCCGACATTTGTTTTTTCGTCAAAAATGACCCGCAAAACACACCAAAACAGTGGCGGCGTGAAATAGGTCCCGCTGCTGCCGGCGGTACAAACACTTTGCACTGTGTGCGCACCGCGCCTCGCAGCGGGGCTGGAAATAGGGGGGGGGGGGGGGCTCGTTGTGTTCCCCTCCACTGATGGGAAAATGACGATTACGAACTTCCGAACGGCCGGTAAAACCCCCCCCTGAACTTTTCATGCAGAAAAAAATACAATCGCGCATGTCGGATTTATTGAAAACGGTAGAAACAAAATCCCGCGCCCATTTTTCCCGGTCAAATGCTGCAAACTGCAACCAATCCTCAAAGACGAAGGCAAAGGAAACACGGAGGCATCGTGTGGTCACCAAGTCGGTACCGACTGCCAAAGGAACTTGCGATGGACCTTTGCTTGGGAGGGGGCTTTGGGCTTTGGGCTTTGGGCCGGCCGCAGCATCAGCAGCACCCCCCACCCCCTGAGGGACGCGGCACCGCACGGGGAGTGGGGAGTATTTCGCCGGATGCGATGGGGGATCCGCCCCTGCCTCCCCCCCCCCCTCTGCCAGCAAACAGATGCATCACTGTCATATCCCTCTGAGGAAGCAGTCTCAGGGCCGGAAAAGCCACGGACCAATCACAGCAGCAGGCCCGGGCAGGGGCACGGTAGAGCAGGGGGGGGGAGGGATGGGGGGGGGGGGGGGTTGGACCCGCGCGCCGGGGGGCTGGACCCAATTAAGAAACAGACAAAGGCAAACCAGAGGCAATGCACTCCACAGTACTGAGGGGGGGGGGGGGGCTGTGGGTAATGCATCTGGCGATTGGGTGTTGCTTCTGTGCCGTCCTGTACCCTTGCGCAAAGCGCTTGTTGTGCGTTAGGAATCCGGTTGGGAGGGGTCCGGAGCATCACATGTGTGTGAACCCTCACCGAACCAGACATGCCACGAGCGTATCGCAGGGAAACTGGTTCTCAGTAGTAGCACGAGTGACCCTTGATCCCTTAAGTCCCCTGCATCACCCATCCGCTGGTGAGCCCAATTGAACGGTGTGCCGAGATGCGTGTGCAGGTGTGCACATCAGTCGAGCAGGGGTCCTTGATGCAAGGGCCCAGTGCAGTGAGGCCTGGCTGCCCAGTCGACCTACCTCTCAGTGAGCATACACACGACCGTGCCAGTCAATGGCCCGATGATGGCGAGGGGGGCCAAGGGTGGGGTGCATTGCATGTCGGAGGGGTGTCTATGGGCCTCCCGTTTGGTGGTGTTGACGGGGGGGGGACCCAATTAACAAACAGACAAGGCAAACCTGAGGTCCTTCGAGGAACCTCGCAGTTTGAGCAGTGACTGTGTTTTTTCGGCGGGGGACCGCCATGCCTGAGAAAAAAAAAGGCAAACCAGAGGCAATGCACTCCACCGTCAGGCATAAGTGCATCTGTATTCTCGATGCCAAACCCGGTTAGACCCTTTTGGGGGGGGGGGGGGGGGCGTCAAAGCCACGTTCGGGATCCAATCGGCCTGGGGGTCTGGAACCCAAAAGTTTGTGTACCAAAAATGGCCCATCTTTTCCTGCTACGAAATCCGGGTCCAGGGGGGGGGGACCCCCCTCTCCTCCTACGGTCGTCAGCCGTTCTAATACATCCCCCGGGGGGGGGCCTTATAAAAAACAGACAAATACAAACCCGAGGCAATGCACTCCACCGTGCGGCATAAGTGCGTCTGTATTCTCGATGCCAAACCCGGTCATACCTCAAGACACACACGCCGTCTGAAACAGAAAACAGAACATCATGTCTGACTACACTTAGCCAGACCATCACAGGCCGTGGCTGTCAGTCAGACATCAGCAATCAAAGCGTCGGATACGGAAGTCATGCACTACCGGCGCGGCCGAGAACACCTTCCCACCGCTTGCCGCGCGCAGGGGGTGGGGGGGGGGGGGGTGGGGGGGTTCGAGAAACATGGTCCACAAAAGAAAAGCCAAATCGGAAGTGGGGGAGAGGGGGGGGTCTGGACCCGGTGAGGGGGGGGGGGTATGGCACAAGGCCTTGGTATCTGATTGTTTGCCTTTGGCGGCGCCTATTGGCCTCTCGCCACTGCACATTCGGACCCTCTGTGGGTCCGAACGTGTTTTGGTCGTGTCAACGGAGCCCCCGGATGACTTGTCCTGTTTGACTACTCCGGGGGTCGGCTGTCCCGGAGACGGGGCTGTTGCCCGTGCCGTTGACCAGGGGCATCCAGATGCCAGATGGGGGGGGGGGGGGCTCCCCCTTACAACCCTCCTATTCCACCGCGGCCCTGGCCCCAGGCGCATGCCAGACCGCCACCGCTGCGCTCAGGACGCCTGGAAAGCCAATGCCGCCCCCTCCGCCTCCAGTCCCCTTGGCCGTGCCGCAGTGCTCCTCCCCCTCCTCCTCCTCCTCCGGACGCCCTCCCCCCCCCCTCCCATGGCGCTCCCCCATTCGCGTGCCATCCCCCCCGCACTCTACCTGGCCTACCGTCCCTTCCGGGCGCACCCGTCCTCTCCCACGGCCAGGGATGCGTTGGAGGGGTGGGGGAGTTACCCCCCCCCCCCCTCCTCCAGGGCGCCCAGCCTACGCCCGGCCACTGTCCCCCTGACGCCAAGTGCCAGCCTCAATGGCATTTGTAACCGACAGTAACCGCCCCCAACCGCTTTGGCAACCTCCTCCAACCGCCTGTCTAACCGCTGCTGGGGCCGCCTCTGAGGCCCCTTCCCTCCTAACGCATCCCTACGCACGGCCCCCTGCCCATTGGCGCATACTTTTCCGTCCTCGGAGCTGAAGCGGCCCCTGTCCGTGGGCAGCAGCTTGGAGGACCAGCCCTTCAGCGGGTACTTCCGCTGGTTCTCGTACACATCGCTCCCTTCTTGGGCCGCCGCCTGGGCGAGGTCTGCACAGGGGGCGGGGGTGCAGAGGGCAGAGGGACCGGGGGTGCACTTCAACCCCCCCCCCCCCCCCGTGTGACATTCCGTCGGGTTGTTGTTTCTTTACGGGGCCCTGGACAGTCCCCCGGTCTTCCCTTCGCATGTTGCGTCGGGTCGCTGCGTTCTGTCGGCCGCTGCGGCCGGTGCTCCTGCTGGTGTCGTTTCCG
Organism: Eutreptiella sp. 'Long Island Sound 2002'; assembly: GCA_964036045.1. Classification (NCBI taxonomy): domain Eukaryota; phylum Euglenozoa; class Euglenophyceae; order Eutreptiales; family Eutreptiaceae; genus Eutreptiella; species Eutreptiella sp. 'Long Island Sound 2002'. Next base: position 4,519,256 of record OZ038392.1, read on the forward strand.
CGTTCGCAGAGCCCCGTCGTTGATGTGCCGGGGCTGTGCTGGATGCGGCGGGATGTGCCGTTTGCGCGTCAGCGGCGCCCAGCAGTTGGCGTATTGGGGGTTGTGCTGGTTGTTGTGGGGGTCGTTTGAGTGTTTTTGCTGCCCACACATCCACACATTGCTGCCCTTCATCCCCCCCCCCCCCTGCGCACCCCCCCCCCCGCACTGCGGAGGGGAGGAGGTACGGGGCTCCTCGGAGGACCGGTTCAGTCAGGAAGTGAGCAATGCTCAGCAGGGCTGGCGGGGGCGGAGGGCAGGGATGCGTTGGAAGTGGGGGGGGGGGTACTCCCCCCCCTTCAGGGCGAAGAAGGTCGCGTAGTTCAGCGGTCATGCACGTGACGCCTGAACTAGAGGTGCCTGATTCGAATCCCGGTGGGGTCGGAACGCAGTGTCCTAGGCGCTAGGGTGTCTGTGACCCCGCGAGCCGGAAGGATGCTGCGAGGGACAGGTAGGGATCACGGTTACGCTGGAGTTCGGAGAGCGCCCGAGCACTTTACCTTTACCTTTACCCCCCTCCAGGGCGCCCATCCTACGCCCAGCCACTGTACCCCTGACGGCAAGTGCCAGCCTCAATGGCATTTGTAACCGACAGCAACTGCCCCCAACCGCTTCGGCAACCTCCTCCAACCGCCCGCCTAACTGCCTCTGAGGCGCCTTCCCTTCTAATGCAGCCCCGGGGTTACCACCCGCACGTCCCATTGGTCACGTTGTGAGCGCACGCCTCCAAAACCCTTGACGACCCCTGACATTTCGGCCACAGGGACGCATTAGAGCGGGGGGGTGTCTGATGGGGGGGGGGGGGGGGTGACCTTCCGAATTGCCAACTGAAGTTCGACAATTTTGGGCGGCAACAAAAACCCCACCAAACAGGGGTGCCGGAGGCCCTGGGGAGAAGGATTGTTAGACGACTTGGAAAACGGGGGGGGGGGGTCTGGACCCAGGGGTAGGGACGCATTGGAATAGGGAGTGGCCCGAGAGGCGGTTAGGCAGGCGGTTGGAGGAGGTTGCCAAAGCGGTTGGGGGCGGTTACTATCGGTTAACGCCATTGAGGCTGGCACTTGGCGTCAGGAAGACAGTGGCTGGGCATTGGCTGGGCGTCCTGGAGGGGGGGCGGGGGGTACCCCCCCCCCTTCCAACGCATCCCTGCCCAGGGGGTACCTCCTTAAAAACCTTCTCTTCCAATGCGTCCCTGCCCGGCCCCACCATCATTAACATGCTTCGTTGATCACACTCTCGGTGGTCACTCGAAACAACAGCGACGACGTGCGGTGTGGTGCACACATTGGAGCGCGTTCTGGACGTGGGCAGGCGTCAGGCCTCTGCGCTCGACGCCAGTCGAAGCAGCTCAGGGCACCGAGGCCATGGCTCACATAGCCCTGGGGGGGGGGGGGGTATAAGAAGGGGGCGAGGGTGGGGGGTCTGAAGGGGAGGGGGGGTTTGGCTGGGACCCCCCCTCCTCCCAGGGTCCCCCTATGGTCTCCGCCGAAGGTGGCCGGAAATTTTGAAGCTTCAATCCTCTTGGCCCCGAAGGCTCCGAAGCAAAATTTTGGCTGTCAGCCTCAAACATTGGAAGGGGAGGGGGGGGGGGGGGTACCCCCCCCCCCTCGTCCTGCAGTGTACGGCCGTTCTAATACATCCCTGAGGGAAGGGTGGGTTCAGTTGGGGCCCTGGCCAGCAGCGGCCGACCTCCCCTCCCCCCCCCTCCCCAAATCAGAAAATTTTTCTTGTTTAAAAATTTCATGATATCTTATTTATTGTTTTTGTTACATATTTCAACATGACATTTATGAAAGGGGCCCGAAATGGAACGCCGATTTCAGGTCCACAAACCTTTTTTTTTTTGGCCTCTGACTCCCCGCCCCCCACCCCCGGGGCTGGGGGTTGCTTTCCACTAAGCCATGGCCTGATCGCACCCCCCCTCCGTGGGATCCCCTCGCCTCTAAATTGCCGCCGCGTTCGTGTCGGAAAACGGGGCGGTGTTTGGGGGGTCGCACGCCCATCGCCCCGGCCCCGATGAGCGGCACGACCCCACGCAACGCAACGACTTGGGCACCGGCGCGGGGCACGACGTCGGAGGGGAGGCGGGGGCTGAGCCACGGGCCAAGGGAACGGGGCACGGCTGCGCGCGGGGCAACGGGCGATACGCACAGCCCCGCAGGCCAAACACGCGGTTGTCCGCAACCGATTCTGCGGTTTGGGGTGCCCCGGCCGGGGAACTGCGCCCGCTTGGAGCCCGTTTTGCAGCCGTTTCAGCTCCTCTAGCCACAGGGCGCCACCGTCTAAACTTGTGGCGTGCTGCAGCGGCGAGCCTAGAGCCGTGCTCTGGAGCCACCTGGAGTAGGGGAGAGCAGGGGGGGGGGGCGGGGGGGGCGACTACAACCGGTCCTGATGCGACACCCCCCCAGCTATCTGGGGGGGGGGGGGGGGGGGGGGGCTGCGGGGCAGTTTGGGGGGGGGCGGCTGGAGGGTGTGGGGGGGGGGGGTTCGGCCGGGGGGGGGGGTTCCCAAGGTCGGGGGGCCTGCGCGCGACCCACTACTACCACATGCATACCTCCTGGGGGGATGTGTGTCTGGGGCTTTGGGGGTATGTATGTGATAATAGCGCCTCGTCTTGCTAATCTGGCGCTCAAAACATGGATGGTTTGATGAAAGGGAAGCATGCACAAAAGAACTTCGGCGCCGGTTGGCGCCATGGCCCCGACACCGCTATCTCTCAAAACCCGGGGAGGGGGGGAAGGGGGGGGGGGTGTCGCATACAAGGACCGGGCCCGGCCGCCCCCCCCCCCGGGGGACGAGGGTCCAGCCCCCCACCCCCCCACAAGTGATACTGAGTTTTTAGAGGAGCCGAAGAAAGAAGGAAGGAAGGAAGGAAAATTGTTGGTCTAAACTGATGGGCGCTGAAGGCGCCAGAGAAAATTTTTGATCGACCGAAGGCCCGGAGGAAAATTTGGCCCAATCTTTTAAGGGGCGGGGGGGGGGGGGGTTAGGCCCCCCCCCACCCACCCCCACACCCCCAGTGGCGCTGAGTTGTCCAAAGGAGCCCTTCACGGGGGGGGGCGACCCCTCGGTTTCGGACGCCAACTCCCCCCCCCCAACTAACTGTTGGCCGGAGGCCCCTTGGGGGGGGGGGGGGGGGGGGGGGGGGGGGGGCATGGAAGGGGGGGTTCAAGGAGGGGCGATTGCGGGGGGGTCTAGGAGGGGCTTGGGGGGGGGGGGGGGGGGGGGGCTCCGGAAAGGGTCGGTTGGGGGGGGGGGGGGGGCTAGGTGGGGCGATTTGGGGCGGAGGGGGGGGGGTAGTTGGTGTCCTAGGACCCGCGGAGTCGCCCCCCCCCCCCCCCGGGGAGCCCTGGGGGAGAGGGGTGCGGATCGAAGGCAGACCGGGGATGCTGTTGTTGGACCGCTTCTTCAACTTCTGAAGGGAGGCCTTGGGGTTCAGCTTGCTGCCCACGGACTGCATGCCCTCCTTCATCCCCTGCAGCTTGCCCGAGGCGCTCTCCTTCCGGCTGCTCGGCGAGAACACGAGGCTCTGCATGTCGCTCTGCACGTCGGTCGCCACCCGACACTTGGCTGCCCCGTTTGCCCTTGACGGAGTCGCGCTGCTGCTGCGGGGCCTCGTCGTTGGCGGAGTCGAAGCCCTGGCGGAGGGGCTTGCCTTGCGGGGTCTTTGGGGCCTGCGGCACGGGCTTGTCCTCCTCAAGGGCCTTGAATATGATCGAGTCCTGACGAGCCGAAGACATGGGGCGCGAGGAGAGAAAGAGGGCCTGGCCGCCTGCACACGATGCACGTAGGTTTTCGGTGACCGCGGGCGCAATATGCCCACACCAGACAATGCGAGCAAGCAATCCACGGGCCTCTAGGCCTATCGATGCGGGGTCGGTTGCCCCGATTCATAACCCATAAATATTATGGGGTAACAATTTTTATTGACAGAATGATAATGAGATCTCTGTCATAATATTGAATTAAAAAAACAATGAAACGTCAAATATATAAATATATAAATATAAATGGGATATACAAGCTCTGCCCCCCTCCCCCTGGGGGTTCCTCCGGGCGCGTAGCACCCCATGTGGGGCCGAAGAATGTGCACATTTTGCACGGTTCACCCATCCATCCCTCCCGTTTACCTGTGTACCATAGGAATTGAACTGTGTGTAGTCTGTAGACACTGTCTGCCCCAAGTAGATGCGGTGTGCTAATTGTAGACACTGTCTGCATATTGTAGACGCGAAGTGCCAATATTTGCCCCCCACCCCCTCCCCAAAACAGGATGCCAACGGCGCTTACCCGTGCACATGGCAACACATTTCAAGTGAGCGAAGCGAGCGAGGAAGCGCCGAAGGGGCGCCAAAGGCACCAGAGGCACCTCCAGACCCCTTGGGGGAGCTTTGATGGGGGGGGTGGGGGGCACAGCTTGCATAAGCCATATAAATACAAATAACAAACAAGCAAACAAACAAATAAATAAACAATCCAAGTCCTCCTGACATGATAATAATTATTCTGCAACAACAAGCAAGCAAGCAAGCAAGCAAGCCCCAGTTAGAATTAATTTCTTCGAAATAGCATTTCAAAATGCAATGGTTGGTTTTGCGGGTTGATTTGCATACCAAGGGGCATTTTTTCTCAACTTGGCTTGCCTAATGGAGCTGTTGGCAGCTCCTTTTTCTGGCCGTTGCGTTTCGAGAATTCAAGACGGAGGCTATCGTGCCAAGGCAGTGCTTCCAAATGCAATCATTGATTTTCGTATGGAATGGGGGGGGGGGAAGCAGAAGAATGCAAATGAGCATTGAGATGCCATATCCCAAGCTGTGATATCATGCTAGAGCTGCTTTAGTGGTGAAACCCAGCCATTTTGGGACATGTTTCGAGCTGTGATTCTCGGACGGAAACTATTGTGCTAAGCTGTTGCTTCAAATTGGGGCCATGGTCTTTGCACGATGCATGGGACATAAACGGAATGCAAACGAGGATTGAGGAGTCCAAGGAGAGGAGGAGGGGGAGGACAAGAGGCCTTGACATGATACCTATGTCTAGATAAATAAATATATAAATAGATACACACATAAATGGATAGATAAATAAATAAAAAATGAATGAATGAATGAATGAATGAATGAATAAAATAAATAAAAAAATGAATGAATGAATGAATGAATGAATGAATGAATGAATAAAATAAATGAATGAATGAATAAAATAAATGAATGAATGAATGAATGAATGAATAAATGAATAAATAGATAACGAAATATATTGTCAACATAGTGATAATATCATGTTACATTACTATCATTATCACTTACTAGACATGGACGCCATGTAAGATCCTCCTCTCCTCCTCCTTCTCCTTCGGCTCGTCCAACACCAGATTCTTAGGCCCATTTGTCATCATTCATTGTCCAAACATTGTGAAAATGAGCGGCGGATGCGGGAGGCACCGGCTTGACACACTGGAGTTTCTCCTGAATGTTCAGTCCTTCAACCAAAAAAAAAAGGTTCAAAATGGCCATTTTCCAGCCCATTTTTGGCCACCAGAGACCCCATTGCCGCCGTTTGAGGAAACATTTGAGAAACATTTGCTCTTTGACGTGGCAATCAATATGGAAAATCGCTGGTTTGATTTTGAAACGGTTTGATGAAAACCCTGGAACTTTAGCTGGGGCTTGCTTGCTTGCTTGTTGGTTCATTGTGGTTACATGTGACCAAGGTTAATCGAGGTGTCAAGCTCTGGAGTCGATCATAAGTTAGAGTGTAATGATTTTCTCGATATTTTGCTCTCGCCATGTAGTGAAGCGGTACCCAGGACCCACTCCAGTCTGTGGCGGGCAGTACCCATGTCCCCTCCACCTCATCTTGTTGCTTGCAGCTGTTTTTATTTATCAGTTCATCAGGGGGACTTCAATTATCATTATCATTATCATTTTAACACTGTAATTCGTATTGCCATGTGTCATGTCACCTTGTCATAAAACATCATTTGATTTCATACAACACCGCCGTCTGTTGCTCCACCATTCCACCCGAATACTGCTACTATGAGGGACGATGGATACACACAGTCCTTGTTGTATCCACCTCAGGGCTGGGAACACATAGTCAAACGAAGGTCCGTGCCAAAACGAATAATGATGATAATGCTAAGATGAGATCATAATCATATGATTATGATACCATGATAATAATAAGATAATAACAAGATGATGATGATGATGATGATGATGATGATGATGATGATGATAACCACGACGAGGACGACAATGGCAACAACGACATCGACAATGGCGGTGACGACGGAGACCGCCACCACGAATGGCATGCCCAAACACGACAGCAATGCAGATGACAATGCAAGTGCTTGCGTGGTCCTCTTCAACCCGAGCATGACCCCTGCCCCTCGCGATCAAGGGTCGTTCTCCGCGTGCAGCAAATGGGGGACAGGTCCTCCGCAAGTGCGGTCACGTTGAGTGGGAGCATACTGGAATGGTCAGCATGCGCCCTCTCCTTCACACAACACGTTTTGGAATTCCTTCGCCAGCCAAGGCTGTGCAGTAGCGGCCATTTGGCGTTGTTATTATTCTTGTCATTGGTCTGATTGTTGTGTTACTCTTGCGTGACACGGACATCCTGTGCCCCCCTCCGCGGGCTGTTGCTGTTGGTCCAGCGGTAGGACAGGCAGAGAGCACTCGAAAGATCGCTGGATCGATTCCCGGGGCGTACCAAATCATCGGGCGAACCACCACATGGGCGTCCCCCCATGTGTAGTGGCCGGGTGTGAGGTAGCCCCCGGGGCTTCCTTAGTGCCCCATGCCTAAGGCCTTGCACACCTTTGAGACGGTGGGGCCACGGGCCAGGGGCCCGCCAAAACCAAAACCAAAACCAAAACCCCCTCCCCCGGCGGGTTACGAACTCTACTGGTGAAGAAAATGGGTGGTGGTTGGAAATGGGGCTCCCATGGCCGAAGGCATGTGTCGACGCAGAAACCCCGGTTGAGATGGGGCCGCAGAGCAGCTTCTGACGGGAAACGTGCAACTCACTGGTCGTCGTGCGACCGTGGCAGTAACGGCATGAGCGTGGGGCAGGGCCCCTTGGAAGGAGGGGGGAGGGGGGGTCTAAGAAGGGGCTGGGTGGTGGGTCCAGCCCCCCATCCCCCCCCTCCGGTGGTGCTGAGGTTTTAGAGGCACCGAATAAATTATAGATTGGCGGAAGGCCCGGAACAAAATTGGGCCCATCCTTTGGGGGGGGGGGGGGGGGTGGCACCCCCTGTGTGCCATTCCGTCGCGTTGTTGTTCCTTTACGGGGCCCTGGACAGTCCCCCGTTCGTCCCTTCGCATGTTGCGTCGGGTCGCTGCTTTCTGTCGGCCGCTGCGGCCGGTGCTCCTGCGGGTGTCGTTTCCGTGTTCGCGGAGCCCCGTCGTTGGTGTGCCGGGGGGTGTGCTGGATGCGGTGGGATGTGCCGTTTGCGCGTCAGCGGCGCCCAATATTTGGCGTATTGGGGGATGTGCTGGTTGTTGCCGGGGTCGTTTGACTGTTTTTGCTGCCCACGCACCTCTGTCCACCTCCCCCCCACCGTCCCCCTGGCCCGGCACAAAGGGGGTCTCCTTCGGGAGAACCCCCCGTCCGCAGCCCCTCCGAGTCCGACGTGCGGGCCCACGGCCATCACACATGCGGGCCCTCGTCGGCAGCTGCCAGGCAGTCGCAGGGCTGCTGCTTCCTGTCGGCCGCTGCGGCCGGTGCTCTTGCTGGTGTCGTTTCCGCGTTCGCAGAGCCCAGTAGTTGGCGTGTTGGGACTGTGCTGGATGTGGCGGGATGTGCCGTTTGCGCGTCAGCGGCGCTCAATAGTTGGCGTGCCGGGGTTGTGCTGGTGGCACCCCCCCCCCCACACACACACACCCTCCAGTGGTGCCGAGGGGTTAAAAGGAGCCCTGGGGCGGGGGGGGGGGGGGGGCAGCAAACTGCACGACCAACAAGCCCCTCCATTCCCCAACGCCCCCGGGGCACCTTGAGAGGGCGCAGCGAGTTGTAGTGGATGGGGGACAGGTACGAGAGGAAGATGCGCTTCGAGAACGCCTGCCCCGCCGCCGACGTCTTGACCTCCGGTGAGTACTTCAGGTACGTGTTGCCGGGGGTGGACAGCATCACGTACACCTGCCGGGCACAGAGGCTGTGTGGAGCTGGAGGACGTGGGGGGTCACAGCCACAGGCACGGGCATGGGCACGGCGTCCTTTGAGCGCGGGGAGGGGGGGGGGGTCTCAGACCCAAAAGTGTGTGTATCATGTGTTTATTATTATGTCAGGAGGACTTGGATTGTTTAGTTATTTATTTGTTTGCTTGTTTGTTGTTTGTATTTATATGGCTTATGCAAGCTGTGCCCCCCCCCCCCCATCAAAGCCCCCCCAAGGGGTCTGGAGGTGCCTCTGGTGCCTTTGGCGCCCCTTCGGCGCTTCCTCGCTCGCTTCGCTCACTTGAAATGTGTTGCCATGTGCACGGGTAAGCGCCGTTGGCATCCTGTTTTGGGGAGGGGGTGGGGGGCAAATATTGGCACTTCGCGTCTACAATATGCAGACAGTGTCTACAATTAGCACACCGCATCTACTTGGGGCAGACAGTGTCTACAAGTAGCACACCGCATCTACTTGGGGCAGACAGTGTCTACAATTAGCACACCGCATCTACTTGGGGCAGACAGTGTCTACAAGTAGCACACCGCATCTACTTGGGGCAGATAGTGTCTACAATTAGCACACCGCATCTACTTGGGGCAGACAGTGTCTACAAGTAGCACACCGCATCTACTTGGGGCAGACAGTGTCTACAATTAGCACACCGCATCTACTTGGGGCAGACAGTGTCTACAAGTAGCACACCGCATCTACTTGGGGCAGACGGTGTCTACAATTAGCACACCGCATCTACTTGGGGCAGACAGTGTCTACAAGTAGCACACCGCATCTACTTGGGGCAGACAGTGTCTACAAGTAGCACACCGCATCTACTTGGGGCAGACAGTGTCTACAAGTAGCACACCGCATCTACTTGGGGCAGACAGTGTCTACAAGTAGCACACCGCATCTACTTGGGGCAGACAGTGTCTACAAGTAGCACACCGCATCTACTTGGGGCAGACAGTGTCTACAAGTAGCACACCGCATCTACTTGGGGCAGACAGTGTCTACAAGTAGCACACCGCATCTACTTGGGGCAGACAATGTCTACAATTAGCACACCGCATCTACTTGGGGTAGACAGTGTCTACAAGTAGCACACCGCATCTACTTGGGGCAGACAGTGTCTACAATTAGCACACCGCATCTACTTGGGGCAGACAGTGTCTACAAGTAGCACACCGCATCTACTTGGGGCAGACAGTGTCTACAAGTAGCACACCGCATCTACTTGGGGCAGACAATGTCTACAATTAGCACACCGCATCTACTTGGGGTAGACAGTGTCTACAAGTAGCACACCGCATCTACTTGGGGCAGATAGTGTCTACAATTAGCACACCGCATCTACTTGGGGCAGACAGTGTCTACAAGTAGCACACCGCATCTACTTGGGGCAGACAGTGTCTACAAGTAGCACACCGCATCTACTTGGGGCAGACAGTGTCTACAATTAGCACACCGCATCTACTTGGGGCAGACAGTGTCTACAAGTAGCACAACGCATCTACTTGGGGCAGACAATGTCTACAATTAGCACACCGCATCTACTTGGGGCAGACAGTGTCTACAAGTAGCACACCGCATCTACTTGGGGCAGACAGTGTCTACAAGTAGCACACCGCATCTACTTGGGGCAGACAGTGTCTACAAGTAGCACACCGCATCTACTTGGGGCAGACAGTGTCTACAATTAGCACACCGCATCTACTTGGGGCAGACAGTGTCTACAAGTAGCACACCGCATCTACTTGGGGCAGACAGTGTCTACAATTAGCACACCGCATCTACTTGGGGCAGACAGTGTCTACAATTAGCACACCGCATCTACTTGGGGCAGACGGTGTCTACAAGTAGCACACCGCATCTACTTGGGGCAGACAGTGTCTACAAGTAGCACACCGCATCTACTTGGGGCAGACAGTGTCTACAAGTAGCACACCGCATCTACATGGGGCAGACAGTGTCTACAAGTAGCACACCGCATCTACTTGGGGCAGACAGTGTCTACAATTAGCACACCGCATCTACTTGGGGCAGACGGTGTCTACAATTAGCACACCGCATCTACTTGGGGCAGACAATGTCTACAATTAGCACACCGCATCTACTTGGGGCAGACAGTGTCTACAAGTAGCACACCGCATCTACTTGGGGCAGACAGTGTCTACAAGTAGCACACCGCATCTACTTGGGGCAGACAGTGTCTACAAGTAGCACACCGCATCTACTTGGGGCAGACAGTGTCTACAAGTAGCACACCGCATCTACTTGGGGCAGACAGTGTCTACAAGTAGCACACCGCATCTACTTGGGGCAGACAATGTCTACAATTAGCACACCGCATCTACTTGGGGCAGACAGTGTCTACAAGTAGCACACCGCATCTACTTGGGGCAGACAGTGTCTACAAGTAGCACACCGCATCTACTTGGGGCAGACAGTGTCTACAAGTAGCACACCGCATCTACTTGGGGCAGACAGTGTCTACAAGTAGCACACCGCATCTACTTGGGGCAGACAGTGTCTACAAGTAGCACACCGCATCTATTTCCGGCTGACAGTGTCTACAAGTAGCACACCGCATCTACTTGGGGCAGACAATGTCTACAATTAGCACACCGCATCTACTTGGGGCAGACAGTGTCTACAAGTAGCACACCGCATCTACTTGGGGCAGACAGTGTCTACAATTAGCACACCGCATCTACTTGGGGCAGACAGTGTCTACAAGTAGCACACCGCATCTACTTGGGGCAGACAGTGTCTACAATTAGCACACCGCATCTACTTGGGGCAGACAATGTCTACAATTAGCACACCGCATCTACTTGGGGCAGACAATGTCTACAATTAGCACACCGCATCTACTTGGGGCAGACAGTGTCTACAAGTAGCACACCGCATCTACTTGGGGCAGACAGTGTCTACAAGTAGCACACCGCATCTACTTGGGGCAGACAGTGTCTACAAGTAGCACACCGCATCTACTTGGGGCAGACAGTGTCTACAAGTAGCACACCGCATCTACTTGGGGCAGACAGTGTCTACAAGTAGCACACCGCATCTATTTCCGGCTGACAGTGTCTACAAGTAGCACACCGCATCTACTTGGGGCAGACAATGTCTACAATTAGCACACCGCATCTACTTGGGGCAGACAGTGTCTACAAGTAGCACACCGCATCTACTTGGGGCAGACAGTGTCTACAAGTAGCACACCGCATCTACTTGGGGCAGACAGTGTCTACAATTAGCACACCGCATCTACTTGGGGCAGACAGTGTCTACAAGTAGCACACCGCATCTACTTGGGGCAGACAGTGTCTACAAGTAGCACACCGCATCTACTTGGGGCAGACAGTGTCTACAAGTAGCACACCGCATCTACTTGGGGCAGACAGTGTCTACAAGTAGCACACCGCATCTACTTGGGGCAGACAATGTCTACAATTAGCACACCGCATCTACTTGGGGCAGACAGTGTCTACAAGTAGCACACCGCATCTACTTGGGGCAGACAGTGTCTACAAGTAGCACACCGCATCTACTTGGGGCAGACAGTGTCTACAAGTAGCACACCGCATCTACTTGGGGCACATAGTGTCTACAAGTAGCACACCGCATCTACTTGGGGCAGACAGTGTCTACAAGTAGCACACCGCATCTACTTGGGGCAGACAGTGTCTACAAGTAGCACACCGCATCTACTTGGGGTAGACAGTGTCTACAAGTAGCACACCGCATCTACTTGGGGCAGACAGTGTCTACAAGTAGCACACCGCATCTACTTGGGGCAGACAATGTCTACAATTAGCACACCGCATCTACTTGGGGCAGACAGTGTCTACAAGTAGCACACCGCATCTACTTGGGGCAGACAGTGTCTACAAGTAGCACACCGCATCTACTTGGGGCAGACAGTGTCTACAAGTAGCACACCGCATCTACTTGGGGCAGACAGTGTCTACAATTAGCACACCGCATCTACTTGGGGCAGACAGTGTCTACAAGTAGCACACCGCATCTACTTGGGGCAGACAGTGTCTACAATTAGCACACCGCATCTACTTGGGGCAGACAGTGTCTACAATTAGCACACCGCATCTACTTGGGGCAGACGGTGTCTACAAGAAGCACACCGCATCTACTTGGGGCAGACAGTGTCTACAAGTAGCACACCGCATCTACTTGGGGCAGACAGTGTCTACAAGTAGCACACCGCATCTACATGGGGCAGACAGTGTCTACAAGTAGCACACCGCATCTACTTGGGGCAGACAGTGTCTACAATTAGCACACCGCATCTACTTGGGGCAGACGGTGTCTACAAGTAGCACACCGCATCTACTTGGGGCAGACAGTGTCTACAAGTAGCACACCGCATCTACTTGGGGCAGACAGTGTCTACAAGTAGCACACCGCATCTACTTGGGGCAGACAGTGTCTACAAGTAGCACACCGCATCTACTTGGGGCAGACAGTGTCTACAAGTAGCACACCGCATCTACTTGGGGCAGACAGTGTCTACAAGTAGCACACCGCATCTACTTGGGGCAGACAGTGTCTACAAGTAGCACACCGCATCTACTTGGGGCAGACAGTGTCTACAAGTAGCACACCGCATCTACTTGGGGCAGACAGTGTCTACAAGTAGCACACCGCATCTACTTGGGGCAGACAGTGTCTACAAGTAGCACACCGCATCTACTTGGGGCAGACAATGTCTACAATTAGCACACCGCATCTACTTGGGGTAGACAGTGTCTACAAGTAGCACACCGCATCTACTTGGGGCAGACAGTGTCTACAATTAGCACACCGCATCTACTTGGGGCAGACAGTGTCTACAAGTAGCACACCGCATCTACTTGGGGCAGACAGTGTCTACAAGTAGCACACCGCATCTACTTGGGGCAGACAATGTCTACAATTAGCACACCGCATCTACTTGGGGTAGACAGTGTCTACAAGTAGCACACCGCATCTACTTGGGGCAGATAGTGTCTACAAGTAGCACACCGCATCTACTTGGGGCAGACAGTGTCTACAAGTAGCACACCGCATCTACTTGGGGCAGACAGTGTCTACAAGTAGCACACCGCATCTACTTGGGGCAGACAGTGTCTACAAGTAGCACACCGCATCTACTTGGGGCAGACAGTGTCTACAAGTAGCACACCGCATCTACTTGGGGCAGACAATGTCTACAATTAGCACACCGCATCTACTTGGGGCAGACAGTGTCTACAAGTAGCACACCGCATCTACTTGGGGCAGACAGTGTCTACAAGTAGCACACCGCATCTACTTGGGGCAGACAGTGTCTACAAGTAGCACACCGCATCTACTTGGGGCAGACAGTGTCTACAATTAGCACACCGCATCTACTTGGGGCAGACAGTGTCTACAAGTAGCACACCGCATCTACTTGGGGCAGACAGTGTCTACAATTAGCACACCGCATCTACTTGGGGCAGACAGTGTCTACAATTAGCACACCGCATCTACTTGGGGCAGACGGTGTCTACAAGTAGCACACCGCATCTACTTGGGGCAGACAGTGTCTACAAGTAGCACACCGCATCTACTTGGGGCAGACAGTGTCTACAAGTAGCACACCGCATCTACATGGGGCAGACAGTGTCTACAAGTAGCACACCGCATCTACTTGGGGCAGACAGTGTCTACAATTAGCACACCGCATCTACTTGGGGCAGACGGTGTCTACAATTAGCACACCGCATCTACTTGGGGCACACAATGTCTACAATTAGCACACCGCATCTACTTGGGGCAGACAGTGTCTACAAGTAGCACACCGCATCTACTTGGGGCAGACAGTGTCTACAAGTAGCACACCGCATCTACTTGGGGCAGACAGTGTCTACAAGTAGCACACCGCATCTACTTGGGGCAGACAGTGTCTACAAGTAGCACACCGCATCTACTTGGGGCAGACAGTGTCTACAAGTAGCACACCGCATCTACTTGGGGCAGACAATGTCTACAATTAGCACACCGCATCTACTTGGGGCAGACAGTGTCTACAAGTAGCACACCGCATCTACTTGGGGCAGACAGTGTCTACAAGTAGCACACCGCATCTACTTGGGGCAGACAGTGTCTACAAGTAGCACACCGCATCTACTTGGGGCAGACAGTGTCTACAAGTAGCACACCGCATCTACTTGGGGCAGACAGTGTCTACAAGTAGCACACCGCATCTATTTCCGGCTGACAGTGTCTACAAGTAGCACACCGCATCTACTTGGGGCAGACAATGTCTACAATTAGCACACCGCATCTACTTGGGGCAGACAGTGTCTACAAGTAGCACACCGCATCTACTTGGGGCAGACAGTGTCTACAATTAGCACACCGCATCTACTTGGGGCAGACAGTGTCTACAAGTAGCACACCGCATCTACTTGGGGCAGACAGTGTCTACAATTAGCACACCGCATCTACTTGGGGCAGACAATGTCTACAATTAGCACACCGCATCTACTTGGGGCAGACAATGTCTACAATTAGCACACCGCATCTACTTGGGGCAGACAGTGTCTACAAGTAGCACACCGCATCTACTTGGGGCAGACAGTGTCTACAATTAGCACACCGCATCTACTTGGGGCAGACGGTGTCTACAAGTAGCACACCGCATCTACTTGGGGCAGACAGTGTCTACAAGTAGCACACCGCATCTACTTGGGGCAGACAGTGTCTACAAGTAGCACACCGCATCTACATGGGGCAGACAGTGTCTACAAGTAGCACACCGCATCTACTTGGGGCAGACAGTGTCTACAATTAGCACACCGCATCTACTTGGGGCAGACGGTGTCTACAATTAGCACACCGCATCTACTTGGGGCACACAATGTCTACAATTAGCACACCGCATCTACTTGGGGCAGACAGTGTCTACAAGTAGCACACCGCATCTACTTGGGGCAGACAGTGTCTACAAGTAGCACACCGCATCTACTTGGGGCAGACAGTGTCTACAAGTAGCACACCGCATCTACTTGGGGCAGACAGTGTCTACAAGTAGCACACCGCATCTACTTGGGGCAGACAGTGTCTACAAGTAGCACACCGCATCTACTTGGGGCAGACAATGTCTACAATTAGCACACCGCATCTACTTGGGGCAGACAGTGTCTACAAGTAGCACACCGCATCTACTTGGGGCAGACAGTGTCTACAAGTAGCACACCGCATCTACTTGGGGCAGACAGTGTCTACAAGTAGCACACCGCATCTACTTGGGGCAGACAGTGTCTACAAGTAGCACACCGCATCTACTTGGGGCAGACAGTGTCTACAAGTAGCACACCGCATCTATTTCCGGCTGACAGTGTCTACAAGTAGCACACCGCATCTACTTGGGGCAGACAATGTCTACAATTAGCACACCGCATCTACTTGGGGCAGACAGTGTCTACAAGTAGCACACCGCATCTACTTGGGGCAGACAGTGTCTACAAGTAGCACACCGCATCTACTTGGGGCAGACAGTGTCTACAAGTAGCACACCGCATCTACTTGGGGCAGACAGTGTCTACAATTAGCACACCGCATCTACTTGGGGCAGACAATGTCTACAATTAGCACACCGCATCTACTTGGGGCAGACAATGTCTACAATTAGCACACCGCATCTACTTGGGGCAGACAGTGTCTACAAGTAGCACACCGCATCTACTTGGGGCAGACAGTGTCTACAAGTAGCACACCGCATCTACTTGGGGCAGACAGTGTCTACAAGTAGCACACCGCATCTACTTGGGGCAGACAGTGTCTACAAGTAGCACACCGCATCTATTTCCGGCTGACAGTGTCTACAAGTAGCACACCGCATCTACTTGGGGCAGACAATGTCTACAATTAGCACACCGCATCTACTTGGGGCAGACAGTGTCTACAAGTAGCACACCGCATCTACTTGGGGCAGACAGTGTCTACAAGTAGCACACCGCATCTACTTGGGGCTGACAGTGTCTACAAGTAGCACACCGCATCTACTTGGGGCAGACAGTGTCTACAAGTAGCACACCGCATCTACTTGGGGCAGACAGTGTCTACAAGTAGCACACCGCATCTACTTGGGGCAGACAGTGTCTACAAGTAGCACACCGCATCTACTTGGGGCAGACAGTGTCTACAAGTAGCACACCGCATCTACTTGGGGCAGACAATGTCTACAATTAGCACACCGCATCTACTTGGGGCAGACAGTGTCTACAAGTAGCACACCGCATCTACTTGGGGCAGACAGTGTCTACAAGTAGCACACCGCATCTACTTGGGGCAGACAGTGTCTACAAGTAGCACACCGCATCTACTTGGGGCAGACAGTGTCTACAAGTAGCACACCGCATCTACTTGGGGCAGACAATGTCTACAAGTAGCACACCGCATCTATTTCCGGCTGACAGTGTCTACAAGTAGCACACCGCATCTACTTGGGGCAGACAATGTCTACAATTAGCACACCGCATCTACTTGGGGCAGACAGTGTCTACAAGTAGCACACCGCATCTACTTGGGGCAGACAGTGTCTACAAGTAGCACACCGCATCTACTTGGGGCAGACAGTGTCTACAAGTAGCACACCGCATCTACTTGGGGCAGACAGTGTCTACAATTAGCACACCGCATCTACTTGGGGCAGACAGTGTCTACAAGTAGCACACCGCATCTACTTGGGGCAGACAGTGTCTACAATTAGCACACCGCATCTACTTGGGGCAGACAGTGTCTACAATTAGCACACCGCATCTACTTGGGGCAGACGGTGTCTACAAGTAGCACACCGCATCTAATTGGGGCAGACAGTGTCTACAAGTAGCACACCGCATCTACTTGGGGCAGACAGTGTCTACAAGTAGCACACAGCATCTACATGGGGCAGACAGTGTCTACAAGTAGCACACCGCATCTACTTGGGGCAGACAGTGTCTACAATTAGCACACCGCATCTACTTGGGGCAGACGGTGTCTACAATTAGCACACCGCATCTACTTGGGGCAGACAGTGTCTACAATTAGCACACCGCATCTACTTGGGGCAGACAGTGTCTACAATTAGCACACCGCATCTACTTGGGGCAGACAGTGTCTACAATTAGCACACCGCATCTACTTGGGGCAGACAGTGTCTACAAGTAGCACACCGCATCTACTTGGGGCAGACAGTGTCTACAAGTAGCACACCGCACCTACTTGGGGCAGACGGTGTCTACAATTAGCACACCGCATCTACTTGGGGCAGACAGTGTCTACAAGTAGCCCACCGCATCTACTTGGGGCAGACAGTGTCTACAATTACCACACCGCATCTACTTGGGGCAGACAGTGTCTACAAGTAGCACACTGCATCTACTTGGGGCAGACAGTGTCTACAATTAGCACACCGCATCTACTTGGGGCACACAGTGTCTACAAGTAGCACACCGCATCTACTTGGGGCAGACAGTGTCTACAAGTAGCACACCGCATCTACTGGGGGCACACAGTGTCTACAAGTAGCACACCGCATCTACTTGGGGCAGACAGTGTCTACAAGTAGCACACCGCATCTACTTGGGGCAGACGGTGTCTACAATTAGCACACCGCATCTACTTGGGGCAGACAGCGTCTACAAGTAGCACACCGCATCTACTTGGGGCAGACAGTGTCTACAAGTAGCACACCGCATCTACTTGGGGCAGACAGTGTCTACAATTAGCACACCGCATCTACTTGGGGCAAACAGTGTCTACAAGTAGCACACCGCATCTACTTGGGGCAGACAGTGTCTACAAGTAGCACACCGCATCTACTTGGGGCAGACAATGTCTACAAGTAGCACACCGCATCTACTTGGGGCAGACAGTGTCTACAAGTAGCACACCGCATCTACTTGGGGCAGACAGTGTCTACAAGTAGCACACCGCATCTACTTGGGGCAGACAGTGTCTACAAGTAGCACACCGCATCTACTTGGGGCAGACAGTGTCTACAAGTAGCACACCGCATCTACTTGGGGCAGACAGTGTCTACAAGTAGCACACCGCATCTACTTGGGGCAGACAGTGTCTACAATTAGCACACCGCATCTACTTGGGGCAGACAGTGTCTACAATTAGCACACCGCATCTACTTGGGGCAGACAGTGTCTACAAGTAGCACACCGCATCTACTTGGGGCAAACAGTGTCTACAAGTAGCACACCGCATCTACTTGGGGCAGACAGTGTCTACAAGTAGCACACCGCATCTACTTGGGGCAGACAGTGTCTACAAGTAGCACACCGCATCTACTTGGGGCAGACAGTGTCTACAAGTAGCACACCGCATCTACTTGGGGCAGACAGTGTCTACAAGTAGCACACCGCATCTACTTGGGGCAGACAGTGTCTACAAGTAGCACACCGCATCTACTTGGGGCAGACAGTGTCTACAAGTAGCACACCGCATCTACTTGGGGCAGACAGTGTCTACAAGTAGCACACCGCATCTACTTGGGGCAGACAGTGTCTACAAGTAGCACACCGCATCTACTTGGGGCAGACAGTGTCTACAATTAGCACACCGCATCTACTTGGGGCAGACAGTGTCTACAAGTAGCACACCGCATCTACTTGGGGCACACAGTGTCTACAATTAGCACACCGCATCTACTTGGGGCAGACAGTGTCTACAAGTAGCACACCGCATCTACTTGGGGCAGACAGTGTCTACAAAAAGCACACTGCATCTACTTGGGGCAGACAGTGTCTACAATTAGCACACCGCATCTACTTGGGGCAGACGGTGTCTACAAGTAGCACACCGCATCTACTTGGGGCAGACAGTGTCTACAAGTAGCACACCGCATCTACTTGGGGCAGACAGTGTCTACAAGTAGCACACCGCATCTACTTGGGGCAGACAGTGTCTACAAGTAGCACACCGCATCTACTTGGGGCAGACAGTGTCTACAATTAGCACACCGCATCTACTTGGGGCAGACGGTGTCTACAATTAGCACACCGCATCTACTTGGGGCAGACAGTGTCTACAATTAGCACACCGCATCTACTTGGGGCAGACAGTGTCTACAATTAGCACACCGCATCTACTTGGGGCAGACAGTGTCTACAAGTAGCACACCGCATCTACTTGGGGCAGACAGTGTCTACAAGTAGCACACCGCATCTACTTG
The DNA here is from genome assembly GCA_964036045.1 of Eutreptiella sp. 'Long Island Sound 2002'. Lineage (NCBI taxonomy): Eukaryota > Euglenozoa > Euglenophyceae > Eutreptiales > Eutreptiaceae > Eutreptiella > Eutreptiella sp. 'Long Island Sound 2002'. The sequence goes on from OZ038392.1 coordinate 4,538,655, forward strand.
GGGCAGACAGTGTCTACAATTAGCACACCGCATCTACTTGGGGCAGACAGTGTCTACAAGTAGCACACCGCATCTACTTGGGGCACACAGTGTCTACAATTAGCACACCGCATCTACTTGGGGCAGACAGTGTCTACAAGTAGCACACCGCATCTACTTGGGGCAGACGGTGTCTACAAGTAGCACACCGCATCTACTTGGGGCAGACAGTGTCTACAAGTAGCACACCGCATCTACTTGGGGCAGACAGTGTCTAAAAGTAGCACACCGCATCTACTTGGGGCAGACAGTGTCTACAAGTAGCACACCGCATCTACTTGGGGCAGACAGTGTCTACAAGTAGCACACCGCATCTACTTGGGGCAGACAGTGTCTACAAGTAGCACACCGCATCTACTTGGGGCAGACAGTGTCTACAATTAGCACACCGCATCTACTTGGGGCAGACAGTGTCTACAAGTAGCACACCGCATCTACTTGGGGCAGACAGTGTCTACAAGTAGCACACCGCATCTACTTGGGGCAGACAGTGTCTACAATTACCACACCGCATCTACTTGGGGCAGACAGTGTCTACAATTAGCACACCGCATCTACTTGGGGCACACAGTGTCTACAAGTAGCACACCGCATCTACTTGGGGCAGACAGTGTCTACAAGTAGCACACCGCATCTACTTGGGGCAGACAGTGTCTACAAGTAGCACACCGCATCTACTTGGGGCAGACAGTGTCTACAAGTAGCACACCGCATCTACTTGGGGCAGACGGTGTCTACAATTAGCACACCGCATCTACTTGGGGCAGACAGTGTCTACAAGTAGCACACCGCATTTACTTGGGGCAGACAGTGTCTACAATTAGCACACCGCATCTACTTGGGGCAGACAGTGTCTACAATTACCACACCGCATCTACTTGGGGCAGACAGTGTCTACAAGTAGCACACGGCATCTACTTGGGGCAGACAGTGTCTACAAGTAGCACACCGCATCTACTTGGGGCAGACAGTGTCTACAAGTAGCACACCGCATCTACTTGGGGCAGACAGTGTCTACAAGTAGCACACCGCATCTACTTGGGGCAGACAGTGTCTACATTTAGCACACCGCATCTACTTGGGGCAGACAGCGTCTACAAGTAGCACACCGCATCTACTTGGGGCAGACAGTGTCTACAATTAGCACACCGCATCTACTTGGGGCAGACAGTGTCTACAATTAGCACACCGCATCTACTTGGGGCAGACAGTGTCTACAAGTAGCACACCGCATCTACTTGGGGCAGACAGTGTCTACAAGTAGCACACCGCATCTACTTGGGGCAGACAGTGTCTACAAGTAGCACACCGCATCTACTTGGGGCAGACAGTGTCTACAAGTAGCACACCGCATCTACTTGGGGCAGACAGTGTCTACAAGTAGCACACCGCATCTACTTGGGGCAGACAGTGTCTACAAGTAGCACACCGCATCTACTTGGGGCAGACAGTGTCTACAAGTAGCACACCGCATCTACTTGGGGCAGACAGTGTCTACAATTAGCACACCGCATCTACTTGGGGCAGACAGTGTCTACAAGTAGCACACCGCATCTACTTGGGGCAGACAGTGTCTACAAGTAGCACACCGCATCTACTTGGGGCAGACAGTGTCTACAAGTAGCACACCGCATCTACTGGGGGCAGACAGTGTCTACAAGTAGCACACCGCATCTACTTGGGGCAGACAGTGTCTACAAGTAGCACACCGCATCTACTTGGGGCAGACAGTGTCTACAAGTAGCACACCGCATCTACTTGGGGCAGACAGTGTCTACAATTAGCACACCGCATCTACTTGGGGCAGACAGTGTCTACAAGTAGCACACCGCATCTACTTGGGGCAGACAGTGTCTACAAGTAGCACACCGCATCTACTTGGGGCAGACAGTGTCTACAAGTAGCACACCGCATCTACTTGGGGCAGACAGTGTCTACAAGTAGCACACCGCATCTACTTGGGGCAGACAGTGTCTACAAGTAGCACACCGCATCTACTTGGGGCAGACAGTGTCTACAAGTAGCACACCGCATCTACTTGGGGCAGACAGTGTCTACAAGTAGCACACCGCATCTACTTGGGGCAGACAGTGTCTACAATTAGCACACCGCATCTACTTGGGGCAGACAGTGTCTACAAGTAGCACACCGCATCTACTTGGGGCAGACAGTGTCTACAAGTAGCACACCGCATCTACTTGGGGCAGACAGTGTCTACAAGTAGCACACCGCATCTACTGGGGGCAGACAGTGTCTACAAGTAGCACACCGCATCTACTTGGGGCAGACAGTGTCTACAAGTAGCACACCGCATCTACTTGGGGCAGACAGTGACTACAAGTAGCACACCGCATCTACTTGGGGCAGACAGTGTCTACAAGTAGCACACCGCATCTACTTGGGGCAGACAGTGTCTATTGGTAGCACACCGCATCTACTTGGGGCAGACAGTGTCTACAAGTAGCACACCGCATCTACTTGGGGCAGACAGTGTCTACAAGTAGCACACCGCATCTACTTGGGGCAGACAGTGTCTACAATTAGCACACCGCATCTACTTGGGGCAGACAGTGTCTACAAGTAGCACACCGCATCTACTTGGGGCAGACAGTGTCTACAAGTAGCACACCGCATCTACTTGGGGCAGACAGTGTCTACAATTAGCACACCGCATCTACTTGGGGCAGACAGTGTCTACAAGTAGCACACCGCATCTACTTGGGGCAGACAGTGTCTACAAGTAGCACACCGCATCTACTTGGGGCAGACAGTGTCTACAAGTAGCACACCGCATCTACTTGGGGCAGACAGTGTCTACAAGTAGCACACCGCATCTACTTGGGGCAGACAGTGTCTACAAGTAGCACACCGCATCTACTTGGGGCAGACAGTGTCTACAAGTAGCACACCGCATCTACTTGGGGCAGACAGTGTCTACAAGTAGCACACCGCATCTACTTGGGGCAGACATTGTCTACAAGTAGCACACCGCATCTACTTGGGGCAGACAGTGTCTACAAGTAGCACACCGCATCTACTTGGGGCAGACAGTGTCTACAATTAGCACATCGCATCTACTTGGGGCAGACAGTGTCTACAAGTAGCACACCGCATCTACTTGGGGCAGATAGTGTCTACAATTAGCACACCGCATCTACTTGGGGCACACAGTGTCTACAAGTAGCACACCGCACCTACTTGGGGCAGACAGTGTCTACAAGTAGCACACCGCATCTACTTGGGGCAGACAGTGTCTACAAGTAGCACACCGCATCTACTTGGGGCAGACAGTGTCTACAAGTAGCACACCGCATCTACTTGGGGCAGACAGTGTCTACAAGTAGCACACCGCATCTACTTGGGGCAGACAGTGTCTACAAGTAGCACACCGCATCTACTTGGGGCAGACAGTGTCTACAAGTAGCACACCGCATCTACTTGGGGCAGACAGTGTCTACAATTAGCACACCGCATCTACTTGGGGCAGACAGTGTCTACAAGTAGCACACCGCATCTACTTGGGGCAGACAGTGTCTACAATTAGCACACCGCATCTACTTGGGGCAGACAGTGTCTACAATTAGCACACCGCATCTACTTGGGGCTGACAGTGTCTACAAGTAGCACACCGCATCTACTGGGGGCAGACAGTGTCTACAAGTAGCACACCGCATCTACTTGGGGCAGACAGTGTCTACAAGTAGCACACCGCATCTACTTGGGGCAGACAGTGTCTACAAGTAGCACACCGCATCTACTTGGGGCAGACAGTGTCTACAAGTAGCACACCGCATCTACTTGGGGCAGACAGTGTCTATTGGTAGCACACCGCATCTACTTGGGGCAGACAGTGTCTACAAGTAGCACACCGCATCTACTTGGGGCAGACAGTGTCTACAAGTAGCACACCGCATCTACTTGGGGCAGACAGTGTCTACAATTAGCACACCGCATCTACTTGGGGCAGACAGTGTCTACAAGTAGCACACCGCATCTACTTGGGGCAGACAGTGTCTACAAGTAGCACACCGCATCTACTTGGGGCAGACAGTGTCTACAAGTAGCACACCGCATCTACTTGGGGCAGACAGTGTCTACAAGTAGCACACCGCATCTACTTGGGGCAGACAGTGTCTACAAGTAGCACACCGCATCTACTTGGGGCAGACAGTGTCTACAAGTAGCACACCGCATCTACTTGGGGCAGACAGTGTCTACAAGTAGCACACCGCATCTACTTGGGGCAGACAGTGTCTACAAGTAGCACACCGCATCTACTTGGGGCAGACATTGTCTACAAGTAGCACACCGCATCTACTTGGGGCAGACAGTGTCTACAAGTAGCACACCGCATCTACTTGGGGCAGACAGTGTCTACAATTAGCACACCGCATCTACTTGGGGCAGACAGTGTCTACAAGTAGCACACCGCATCTACTTGGGGCAGATAGTGTCTACAATTAGCACACCGCATCTACTTGGGGCAGACAGTGTCTACAAGTAGCACACCGCATCTACTTGGGGCAGACAGTGTCTACAAGTAGCACACCGCATCTACTTGGGGCAGACAGTGTCTACAAGTAGCACACCGCATCTACTTGGGGCAGACAGTGTCTACAAGTAGCACACCGCATCTACTTGGGGCAGACAGTGTCTACAAGTAGCACACCGCATCTACTTGGGGCAGACAGTGTCTACAAGTAGCACACCGCATCTACTTGGGGCAGACAGTGTCTACAATTAGCACACCGCATCTACTTGGGGCAGACAGTGTCTACAAGTAGCACACCGCATCTACTTGGGGCAGATAGTGTCTACAATTAGCACACCGCATCTACTTGGGGCAGACAGTGTCTACAAGTAGCACACCGCATCTACTTGGGGCAGACAGTGTCTACAAGTAGCACACCGCATCTACTTGGGGCAGACAGTGTCTACAAGTAGCACACCGCATCTACTTGGGGCAGACAGTGTCTACAAGTAGCACACCGCATCTACTTGGGGCAGACATTGTCTACAAGTAGCACACCGCATCTACTTGGGGCAGACAGTGTCTACAAGTAGCACACCGCATCTACTTGGGGCAGACAGTGTCTACAATTAGCACACCGCATCTACTTGGGGCAGACAGTGTCTACAAGTAGCACACCGCATCTACTTGGGGCAGATAGTGTCTACAATTAGCACACCGCATCTACTTGGGGCAGACAGTGTCTACAAGTAGCACACCGCATCTACTTGGGGCAGACAGTGTCTACAAGTAGCACACCGCATCTACTTGGGGCAGACAGTGTCTACAAGTAGCACACCGCATCTACTTGGGGCAGACAGTGTCTACAAGTAGCACACCGCATCTACTTGGGGCAGACAGTGTCTACAAGTAGCACACCGCATCTACTTGGGGCAGACAGTGTCTACAAGTAGCACACCGCATCTACTTGGGGCAGACAGTGTCTACAAGTAGCACACCGCATCTACTTGGGGCAGACAGTGTCTACAATTAGCACACCGCATCTACTTGGGGCAGACAGTGTCTACAAGTAGCACACCGCATCTACTTGGGGCAGACAGTGTCTACAATTAGCACACCGCATCTACTTGGGGCAGACAGTGTCTACAATTAGCACACCGCATCTACTTGGGGCAGACAGTGTCTACAAGTAGCACACCGCATCTACTTGGGGCAGACAGTGTCCACAATTGGCACACCGCATCTACTTGGGGCAGACAGTGTCTACAAGTAGCACACCGCATCTACTTGGGGCAGACAGTGTCTACAAGTAGCACACCGCATCTACTTGGGGCAGACAGTGTCTACAAGTAGCACACCGCATCTACTTGGGGCAGACAGTGTCTACAAGTAGCACACCGCATCTACTTGGGGCAGACAGTGTCTACAATTAGCACACCGCATCTACTTGGGGCAGACAGTGTCTACAATCAGCACACCGCATCTACTTGGGGCAGACAGTGTCTACAATCAGCACACCGCATCTACTTGGGGCAGACAGTGTCTACAAGTAGCACACCGCATCTACTTGGGGCAGACAGTGTCTACAAGTAGCACACCGCATCTACTTGGGGCAGACAGTGTCTACAATTAGCACACCGCATCTACTTGGGGCAGACAGTGTCTACAAGTAGCACACCGCATCCACTTGGGGCAGACAGTGTCTACAAGTAGCACACCGCATCTACTTGGGGCAGACAGTGTCTACAAGTAGCACACCGCATCTACTTGGGGCAGACAGTGTCTACAAGTAGCACACCGCATCTACTTGGGGCAGACAGTGTCTACAATTAGCACACCGCATCTACTTGGGGCAGACAGTGTCTACAATCAGCACACCGCATCTACTTGGGGCAGACAGTGTCTACAAGTAGCACACCGCATCTACTTGGGGCAGACAGTGTCTACAAGTAGCACACCGCATCTACTTGGGGCAGACAGTGTCTACAATTAGCACACCGCATCTACTTGGGGCAGACAGTGTCTACAAATAGCACACCGCATCTACTTGGGGCAGACGGTGTCTACAAGTAGCACACCGCATCTACCTGGGGCAGATAGTGTCTACAATTAGCACACCGCATCTACTTGGGGCAGACAGTGTCTACAAGTAGCGAACCGCATCTACTTGGGGCAGACAGTGTCTACAATTAGCACACCGCATCTACTTGGGGCAGACAGTGTCTACAAGTAGCACACCGCATCTACTTGGGGCAGACAGTGTCTACAAGTAGCACACCGCATCTACTTGGGGCAGACAGTGTCTACAAGTAGCACACCGCATCTACCTGGGGCAGACAGTGTCTACAAGTAGCACACCGCATCTACTTGGGGCAGACAGTGTCTACAAGTAGCACACCGCATCTACTTGGGGCAGACAGTGTCTACAAGTAGTACACCGCATCTACTTGGGGCAGCCAGTGTCTACAATTAGCACACCGCATCTACTTGGGGCAGACAGTGTCTACAAGTAGCACACCGCATCTACTTGGGGCAGACAGTGTCTACAAGTAGCACACTGCATCTACTTGGGGCAGACAGTGTCTACAATTAGCACACCGCATCTACTTGGGGCAGACAGTGTCTACAATTAGCACACCGCATCTACTTGGGGCAGACGGTGTCTACAATTAGCACACCGCATCTACTTGGGGCAGACAGTGTCTACAAGTAGCACACCGCATCTAATTGGGGCAGACAGTGTCTACAATTAGCACACCGCATCTACTTGGGGCAGACAGTGTCTACAAGTAGCACACCGCATCTACTTGGGGCAGACAGTGTCTACAAGTAGCACACCGCATCTAATTGGGGCAGACAGTGTCTACAATTAGCACACCGCATCTACTTGGGGCAGACAGTGTCTACAAGTAGCACACCGCATCTACTTGGGGCAGACAGTGTCTACAAGTAGCACACCGCATCTACTTGGGGCAGACAATGTCTACAAGTAGCACACCGCATCTACTTGGGGCAGACAGTGTCTACAAGTAGCACACCGCATCTACTTGGGGCAGACAGTGTCTACAAGTAGCACACCGCATCTACTTGGGGCAGACAGTGTCTACAAGTAGCACACCGCATCTACTTGGGGCAGACAGTGTCTACAAGTAGCACACCGCATCTACTTGGGGCAGACGGTGTCTACAATTAGCACACCACATCTACTTGGGGCAGACGGTGTCTACAATTAGCACACCGCATCTACTTGGGGCAGACAGTGTCTACAAGTAGCACACCGCATCTAATTGGGGCAGACAGTGTCTACAATTAGCACACCGCATCTACTTGGGGCAGACAGTGTCTACAAGTAGCACACCGCATCTACTTGGGGCAGACAATGTCTACAAGTAGCACACCGCATCTACTTGGGGCAGACAGTGTCTACAAGTAGCACACCGCATCTACTTGGGGCAGACAGTGTCTACAAGTAGCACACCGCATCTACTTGGGGCAGACAGTGTCTACAATTAGCACACTGCATCTACTTGGGGCAGACAGTGTCTACAATTAGCACACCGCATCTACTTGGGGCAGACAGTGTCTACAAGTAGCACACCGCATGTACTTGGGGCAGACAGTGTCTACAATTAGCACACCGCATCTACTTGGGGCAGACAGTGTCTACAAGTAGCACACCGCATCTACTTGGGGCAGACAGTGTCTACAATTAGCACACCGCATCTACTTGGGGCAGACAGTGTCTACAAGTAGCACACCGCATCTACTTGGGGCAGACAGTGTCTACAAGTAGCACACCGCATCTACTTGGGGCACACAGTGTCTACAAGTAGCACACCGCATCTACTGGGGGCAGACAGTGTCTACAAGTAGCACACCGCATCTACTTGGGGCAGACACTGTCTACAAGTAGCACACCGCATCTACTTGGGGCAGCCAGTGTCTACAAGTAGCACACCGCATCTACTTGGGGCAGACAGTGTCTACAATGAGCACACCGCATCTACTTGGGGCAGACGGTGTCTACAAGTAGCACACCGCATCTACTTGGGGCAGACAGTGTCTACAAGTAGCACACCGCATCTACTTGGGGCAGACAGTGTCTACAAGTAGCACACCGCATCTAATTGGGGCAGACAGTGTCTACAAGTAGCACACCGCATCTACTTGGGGCAGACAGTGTCTACAAGTAGCACACCGCATCTACTTGGGGCAGACAGTGTCTACAAGTAGCACACCGCATCTACTTGGGGCAGACAGTGTCTACAAGTAGCACACCGCATCTACTTGGGGCAGACAGTGTCTACAAGTAGCACACCGCATCTACTTGGGGCAGACAGTGTCTACAAGTAGCACACCGCATCTACTTGGGGCAGACAGTGTCCACAAGTAGCACACCGCATCTACTTGGGGCAGCCAGTGTCTACAAGTAGCACACCGCATCTACTTGGGGCAGACAATGTCTACAAGTAGCACAGCGCATCTACTTGGGGCAGACAGTGTCTACAAGTAGCACACTGCATCTAATTGGGGCAGACAGTGTCTACAAGTAGCACACCGCATCTACTTGGGGCAGACAGTGTCTACAATTAGCACACCGCATCTACTTGGGGCAGACAGTGTCTACAATTAGCACAACGCATCTACTTGGGGCAGACGGTGTCTACAAGTAGCACACCGCATCTACTTGGGGCAGACGGTGTCTACAAGTAGCACACCGCATCTACTTGGGGCAGACAGTGTCTACAATTAGCACACCGCATCTAACTGGGGCAGACAGTGTCTACAAATAGCACACCGCATCTACTTGGGGCAGACAGTGTCTACAAGTAGCACACCGCATCTACTTGGGGCAGACAATGTCTACAAGTAGCACACCGCATCTACTTGGGGTAGACAGTGTCTACAAGTAGCACACCGCATCTACTTGGGGCAGACAGTGTCTACAATTAGCACACCGCATCTACTTGGGGCAGACAGTGTCTACAAGTAGCACACCGCATCTACTTGGGGCAGACAGTGTCTACAAGTAGCACACCGCATCTACTTGGGGCAGACAGTGTCTACAAGTAGCACACCGCATCTACTTGGGGCAGACAGTGTCTACAAGTAGCACACCGCATCTACTTGGGGCAGACAGTGTCTACAAGTAGCACACCGCATCTACTTGGGGCAGACAGTGTCTACAATTAGCACACCGCATCTACCTGGGGCAGACAGTGTCTACAAGTAGCACTGCCCCAAGTAGATGCGGTGTGCTACTTGTAGACACTGTCTGCCCCAAGTAGATGCGGTGTGCTACTTGTAGACACTGTCTGCCCCAAGTAGATGCGGTGTGCTAATTGTAGACACTGTCTGCCCCAAGTAGATGCAGTGTGCTACTTGTAGACACTGTCTGCCCCAAGTAGATGCGGTGTGCTAATTGTAGACACTGTCTGCCCCAAGTAGATGCGGTGTGCTAATTGTAGACACTGTCTGCCCCAAGTAGATGCGGTGTGCTACTTGTAGACACTGTCTGCCCCAAGTAGATGCGGTGTGCTTCTTGTAGACACTGTCTGCCCCAAGTAGATGCGGTGTGCTACTTGTAGACACTGTCTCCCCGTAGATGTGGTGTGCTACTTGTAGACACTGTCTGCCCCAAGTAGATGCGGTGTGCTAATTGTAGACACTCTCTGCCCCAAGTAGATGCGGTGTGCTACTTGTGGACACTGTCTGCCCCAAGTAGATGCGGTGTGCTACTTGTAGACACCGTCTGCCCCAAGTAGATGCGGTGTGCTACTTGTAGACACTGTCTGCCCCAAGTAGATGCGGTGTGCTACTTGTAGACACTGTCTGCCCCAAGTAGATGCGGTGTGCTACTTGTAGACACTGTCTCCCCGTAGATGTGGTGTGCTACTTGTAGACACTGTCTGCCCCAAGTAGATGCGGTGTGCTAATTGTAGACACTCTCTGCCCCAAGTAGATGCGGTGTGCTACTTGTGGACACTGTCTGCCCCAAGTAGATGCGGTGTGCTAATTGTAGACACTGTTTGCCCCAAGTAGATGCGGTGTGCTACTTGTAGACACTGTCTGCCCCAAGTAGATGCGGTGTGCTACTTGTAGACACTGTCTGCCCCAAGTAGATGCGGTGTGCTACCTATAGACACTGTCTGCCCCAAGTAGATGCGGTGTGCTACTTGTAGACACTGTCTGCCCAAGTAGATGCGGTGTGCTAATTGTAGACACTGTCTGCCCCAAGTAGATGCGGTGTGCTAATTGTAGACATTGTCTGCCCCAAGTAGATGCGGTGTGCTACTTGTAGACACTGTCTACCCCAAGTAGATGCGGTGTGCTACTTGTGGACACTGTCTGCCCCAAGTAGATGCGGTGTGCTAATTGTAGACACTGTCTGCCCCAAGTAGATGCGGTGTGCTACTTGTAGACACTGTCTGCCCCAGGTAGATGCGGTGTGCTACTTGTAGACACTGTCTGCCCCAAGTAGATGCGGTGTGCTACTTGTAGACACTGTCTGCCCCAAGTAGATGCGGTGTGCTACTTGTAGACACTGTCTGCCCCAAGTAGATGCGGTGTGCTACTTGTAGACACTGTCTGCCCCAAGTAGATGCGGCTTGCTACTTGTAGACACTGTCTGCCCCAAGTAGATGCGGTGTGCTACCTATAGACACTGTCTGCCCCAAGTAGATGCGGTGTGCTACTTGTAGACACTGTCTGCCCAAGTAGATGCGGTGTGCTAATTGTAGACACTATCTGCCCCAAGTAGATGCGGTGTGCTAATTGTAGACATTGTCTGCCCCAAGTAGATGCGGTGTGCTACTTGTAGACACTGTCTACCCCAAGTAGATGCGGTGTGCTAATTGTAGACACTGTCTGGCCCAAGTAGATGCGGTGTGCTAATTGTAGACACTGTCTGCCCCAAGTAGATGCGGTGTGCTACTTGTAGACACTGTCAGCCCCAAGTAGATGCGGTGTGCTACTTGTAGACACTGTCAGCCCCAAGTAGATGCCGTGTGCTACTTGTAGACACTGTCTGCCCCAAGTAGATGCGGTGTGCTAATTGTAGACACTGTCTGCCCCATACTCGGGGCAGACAGTGTCTACGATTAGCACACCGCATCTACTTGGGGCAGACAGTGTCTACAAGTAGCACACCGCATCTACTTGGGCCAGACAGTGTCTACAAGTAGCACACCGCATCTACTTGGGGCAGACAGTGTCTACAAGTAGCACACCGCATCTACTTGGGGCAGACAGTGTCTACAAGTAGCACACCGCATCTACTTGGGGCAGACAGTGTCTACAAGTAGCACACCGCATCTACTTGGGGCAGACAGTGTCTACAAGTAGCACACCGCATCTACTTGGGGCAGACGGTGTCTACAAGTAGCACACCGCATCTACTTGGGGCAGACAGTGTCTACAATTAGCACACCGCATCTACTTGGGGCAGACAGTGTCTACAATTAGCACACCGCATCTACTTGGGGCAGACAGTGTCTACAAGTAGCACACCGCATCTACTTGGGGCAGACAGTGTCTACAAGTAGCACACCGCATCTACTTGGGGCAGACAGTGTCTACAAGTAGCACACCGCATCTACTTGGGCCAGACAGTGTCTACAAGTAGCACACCGCATCTACTTGGGGCAGACAGTGTCTACAAGTAGCACACCGCATCTACTTGGGGCAGACAGTGTCTACAAGTAGCACACCGCATCTACTTGGGGCAGACAGTGTCTACAAGTAGCACACCGCATCTACTTGGGGCAGACAGTGTCTACAAGTAGCACACCGCATCTACTTGAGGCAGACAGTGTCTACAAGTAGCACACCGCATCTACTTGGGGCAGACAGTGTCTACAATTAGCACACCGCATCTACTTGGGGCAGACAGTGTCTACAATTAGCACACCGCATCTACTTGGGGCAGACAGTGTCTACAATTAGCACACCGCATCTACTTGGGGCAGACAGTGTCTACAAGTAGCACACCGCATCTACTTGGGGCAGACAGTGTCTACAAGTAGCACACCGCATCTACTTGGGGCAGACAGTGTCTACGAGTAGCACACCGCATCTACTTGGGGCAGACAGTGTCTACAAGTAGCACACCGCATCTACTTGGGGCAGACAGTGTCTACAAGTAGCACACCGCATCTACTTGGGGCAGACAGTGTCTACAATTAGCACACCGCATCTACCTGGGGCAGACAGTGTCTACAAGTAGCACTGCCCCAAGTAGATGCGGTGTGCTACTTGTAGACACTGTCTGCCCCAAGTAGATGCGGTGTGCTACTTGTAGACACTGTCTGCCCCAAGTAGATGCGGTGTGCTACTTGTAGACACTGTCTGCCCCAAGTAGATGCGGTGTGCTAATTGTAGACACTGTCTGCCCCAAGTAGATGCAGTGTGCTACTTGTAGACACTGTCTGCCCCAAGTAGATGCGGTGTGCTACTTGTAGACACTGTCTGCCCCAAGTAGATGCGGTGTGCTTCTTGTAGACACTGTCTGCCCCAAGTAGATGCGGTGTGCTACTTGTAGACACTGTCTGCCCCAAGTAGATGCGGTGTGCGGTGTGCTACTTGTAGACACTGTCTGCCCCAAGTAGATGCGGTGTGCTACTTGTAGACACCGTCTGCCCCAAGTAGATGCGGTGTGCTAATTGTAGACACTGTCTGCCCCAAGTAGATGCGGTCTGCTAATTGTAGACACTGTCTGCCCCAAGTAGATGCGGTGTGCTACTTGTAGACACCGTCTGCCCCAAGTAGATGCGGTGTGCTACTTGTAGACACTGTCTGCCCCAAGTAGATGCGGTGTGCTAATTGTAGACACTGTCTGCCCCAAGTAGATGCGGTGTGCTACTTGTAGACACTGTCTCCCCGTAGATGTGGTGTGCTACTTGTAGACACTGTCTGCCCCAAGTAGATGCGGTGTGCTAATTGTAGACACTCTCTGCCCCAAGTAGATGCGGTGTGCTACTTGTGGACACTGTCTGCCCCAAGTAGATGCGGTGTGCTAATTGTAGACACTGTCTGCCCCAAGTAGATGCGGTGTGCTACTTGTAGGCACTGTCTGCCCCAAGTAGATGCGGTGTGCTACTTGTAGACACTGTCTGCCCCAAGTAGATGCGGTGTGCTACTTGTAGACACTGTCTGCCCCAAGTAGATGCGGTGTGCTAATTGTAGACACTGTCTGCCCCAAGTAGATGCGGTGTGCTACTTGTAGACACTGTCTGCCCCAAGTAGATGCGGTGTGCTACTTGTAGACACTGTCTGCCCCAAGTAGATGCGGTGTGCTACCTATAGACACTGTCTGCCCCAAGTAGATGCGGTGTGCTACTTGTAGACACTGTCTGCCCAAGTAGATGCGGTGTGCTAATTGTAGACACTGTCTGCCCCAAGTAGATGCGGTGTGCTAATTGTAGACATTGTCTGCCCCAAGTAGATGCGGTGTGCTACTTGTAGACACTGTCTACCCCAAGTAGATGCGGTGTGCTAATTGTAGACACTGTCTGCCCCAAGTAGATGCGGTGTGCTACTTGTAGACACTGTCTGCCCCAGGTAGATGCGGTGTGCTACTTGTAGACACTGTCTGCCCCAAGTAGATGCGGTGTGCTACTTGTAGACACTGTCTGCCCCAAGTAGATGCGGTGTGCTACTTGTAGACACTGTCTGCCCCAAGTAGATGCGGTGTGCTACTTGTAGACACTGTCTGCCCCAAGTAGATGCGGCTTGCTACTTGTAGACACTGTCTGCCCCAAGTAGATGCGGTGTGCTACCTATAGACACTGTCTGCCCCAAGTAGATGCGGTGTGCTACTTGTAGACACTGTCTGCCCCAAGTAGATGCGGTGTGCTAATTGTAGACACTATCTGCCCCAAGTAGATGCGGTGTGCTAATTGTAGACATTGTCTGCCCCAAGTAGATGCGGTGTGCTACTCGTAGACACTGTCTACCCCAAGTAGATGCGGTGTGCTAATTGTAGACACTGGCTGCCCCAAGTAGATGCGGTGTGCTAATTGTAGACACTGTCAGCCCCAAGTAGATGCGGTGTGCTACTTGTAGACACTGTCAGCCCCAAGTAGATGCGGTGTGCTACTTGTAGACACTGTCAGCCCCAAGTAGATGCCGTGTGCTACTTGTAGACACTGTCTGCCCCAAGTAGATGCGGTGTGCTAATTGTAGACGCTGTCTGCCCCATACTCGGGGCAGACAGTGTCTACGATTAGCACACCGCATCTACTTGGGGCAGACAGTGTCTACAAGTAGCACACCGCATCTACTTGGGCCAGACAGTGTCTACAAGTAGCACACCGCATCTACTTGGGGCAGACAGTGTCTACAAGTAGCACACCGCATTTACTTGGGGCAGACAGTGTCTACAAGTAGCACACCGCATCTACTTGGGGCAGACAGTGTCTACAAGTAGCACACCGCATCTACTTGGGGCAGACAGTGTCTACAAGTAGCACACCGCATCTACTTGGGGCAGACAGTGTCTACAATTAGCACACCGCATCTACTTGGGGCAGACAGTGTCTACAATTAGCACACCGCATCTACTTGGGGCAGACAGTGTCTACAATTAGCACACCGCATCTACTTGGGGCAGACAGTGTCTAAAAGTAGCACACCGCATCTACTTGGGGCAGACAGTGTCTACAAGTAGCACACCGCATCTACTTGGGGCAGACAGTGTCTACGAGTAGCACACCGCATCTACTTGGGGCAGACAGTGTCTACAAGTAGCACACCGCATCTACTTGGGGCAGACAGTGTCTACAAGTAGCACACCGCATCTACTCGGGGTAGACAGTGTCTACAAGTAGCACACCACATCTACTTGGGGCAGACAGTGTCTACAATTAGCACACCGCATCTACTTGGGGCAGACAGTGTCTACAATTAGCACACCGCATCTACTTGGGGCAGACAGTGTCTAAAAGTAGCACACCGCATCTACTTGGGGCAGACAGTGTCTACAAGTAGCACACCGCATCTACTTGGGGCAGACAGTGTCTACAAGTAGCACACCGCATCTACTTGGGGCAGACAGTGTCTACAAGTGCACACCGCATCTACTTGGGGCAGACAGTGTCTACAATTAGCACACCGCATCTACTTGGGGCAGACAGTGTCTACAAGTAGCACACCGCATCTACTTGGGGCAGACAGTGTCTACAAGTAGCACACCGCATCTACTTGGGGCAGACAGTGTCTACAAGTAGCACACCGCATCTACTTGGGGCAGACAGTGTCTACAAGTAGCACACCGCATCTACTTGGGGCAGACAGTGTCTACGAGTAGCACACCGCATCTACTTGGGGCAGACAGTGTCTACAATTAGCACACCGCATCTACTTGGGGCAGACAGTGTCTACAAGTAGCACACCGCATCTACTTGGGGCAGACAGTGTCTACAATTAGCACACCGCATCTACTTGGCGCAGACAGTGTCTACAAGTAGCACACCGCATCTACTTGGGGCAGACAGTGTCTACAAGTAGCACACCGCATCTACTTGGGCCAGACAGTGTCTACAATTAGCACACCGCATCTACTTGGGGCAGACAGTGTCTACAAGTAGCACTCCGCATCTACTTGGGGCACACAGTGTCTACAAGTAGCACACCGCATCTACTTGGGGCAGACAGTGTCTACAATTAGCACACCGCATCTACTTGGGGCAGACAGTGTCTACAAGTAGCACACCGCATCTACTTGGGGCAGACAGTGTCTACAAGTAGCACACCGCATCTACTTGGGGCAGACAGTGTCTACAATTAGCACACCGCATCTACTTGGGGCAGACAGTGTCTACAAGTAGCACACCGCATCTACTTGGGGCAGACAGTGTCTACAATTAGCACACCGCATCTACTTGGGGCAGACAGTGTCTACAAGTAGCACACCGCATCTACTTGGGGCAGACAGTGTCTACAATTAGCACACCGCATCTACTTGGCGCAGACAGTGTCTACAATTAGCACACCGCATCTACTTGGGGCAGACAGTGTCTACAAGTAGCACACCGCATCTACTTGGGGCAGACAGTGTCTACGAGTAGCACACCGCATCTACTTGGGGCAGACAGTGTCTACAATTAGCACACCGCATCTACTTGGGGCAGACAGTGTCTACAAGTAGCACACCGCATCTACTTGGGGCAGACAGTGTCTACAATTAGCACACCGCATCTACTTGGGGCAGACAGTGTCTACAAGTAGCACACCGCATCTACTTGGGGCAGACAGTGTCTACAAGTAGCACACCGCATCTACTTGGGGCAGACAGTGTCTACAAGTAGCACACCGCATCTACTTGGGCAGACAGTGTCTACAATTAGCACACCGCATCTACTTGGCGCAGACAGTGTCTACAAGTAGCACACCGCATCTACTTGGGGCAGACAGTGTCTACAAGTAGCACACGGCATCTACTTGGGGCAGACAGTGTCTACAAGTAGCACACCGCATCTACTTGGGGCAGACAGTGTCTACAAGTAGCACTCCGCATCTACTTGGGGCAGACAGTGTCTACAAGTAGCACACCGCATCTACTTGGGGCAGACAGTGTCTACGAGTAGCACACCGCATCTACTTGGGGCAGACAGTGTCTACAAGTAGCACACCGCATCTACTTGGGGCAGACAGTGTCTACAAGTAGCACACCGCATCTACTTGGGGCAGACAGTGTCTACAATGAGCACACCGCATCTACTTGGGGCAGACAGTGTCTACAAGTAGCACACCGCATCTACTTGGGGCAGACAGTGTCTACAATTAGCACACCGCATCTACTTGGGGCAGACAGTGTCTACAAGTAGCACACCGCATCTACTTGGGGTAGACAGTGTCTACAAGTAGCACACCGCATCTACTTGGGGCAGACAGTGTCTACAAGTAGCACACCGCATCTACTTGGGGCAGACCGTGTCTACAAGTAGCACACCGCATCTACTTGGGGCAGACAGTGTCTACAAGTAGCACACCGCATCTACTTGGGGCAGACAGTGTCTACAAGTAGCACACCGCATCTACTTGGGGCAGACAGTGTCTACAAGTAGCACACCGCATCTACTTGGGGCAGACAGTGTCTACAAGTAGCACACCGCATCTACTTGGGGCAGACCGTGTCTACAAGTAGCACACCGCATCTACTTGGGGCAGACAGTGTCTACAAGTAGCACACCGCATCTACTTGGGGCAGACAGTGTCTACAAGTAGCACACCGCATCTACTTGGGGCAGACAGTGTCTACAAGTAGCACACCGCATCTACTTGGGGCAGACAGTGTCTACAATTAGCACACCGCATCTACTTGGGGCAGACAATGTCTACAAGTAGCACACCGCATCTACTTGGGGCAGACAGTGTCTACAAGTAGCACACCGCATCTACTTGGGGCAGACAGTGTCTACAATTAGCACACCGCATCTACTTGGGGCAGACAGTGTCTACAATTAGCACACCGCATCTACTTGGGGCAGACAGTGTCTACAAGTAGCACACCGCATCTACTTGGGGCAGACAGTGTCTACAAGTAGCACACCGCATCTACTTGGGGCAGACAGTGTCTACAAGTAGCACACCGCATCTACTTGGGGCAGACAGTGTCTACAAGTAGCACACCGCATCTACTTGGGGCAGACAGTGTCTACAATTAGCACACCGCATCTACTTGGGGCAGACAGTGTCTACAAGTAGCACACCGCATCTACTTGGGGCAGACAGTGTCTACAAGTAGCACACCGCATCTACTTGGGGCAGACAGTGTCTACAAGTAGCACACCGCATCTACTTGGGGCAGACAGTGTCTACAAGTAGCACACCGCATCTACTTGGGGCAGACAGTGTCTACAAGTAGCACACCGCATCTACTTGGGGCAGACAGTGTCTACAAGTAGCACACCGCATCTACTTGGGGCAGACAGTGTCTACAAGTAGCACACCGCATCTACTTGGGGCAGACAGTGTCTACAAGTAGCACACCGCATCTACTTGGGGCAGACAGTGTCTACAATTAGCACACCGCATCTACTTGGGGCAGACAGTGTCTACAAAGAAGTAGCAACACCGCATCTACTTGGGGCAGACAGTGTCTACAAGTAGCACACCGCATCTACTTGGGGCAGACAGTGTCTACAATTAGCACACCGCATCTACTTGGGGCAGACAGTGTCTACAAGTAGCACACCGCATCTACTTGGGGCAGACAGTGTCTACAAGTAGCACACCGCATCTACTTGGGGCAGACAGTGTCTACAAGTAGCACACCGCATCTACTTGGGGCAGACAGTGTCTACAAGTAGCACACCGCATCTACTTGGGGCAGACAGTGTCTACAAGTAGCACACCGCATCTACTTGGGGCAGACAGTGTCTACAAGTAGCACACCGCATCTACTTGGGGCAGACAGTGTCTACAATTAGCACACCGCATCTACTTGGGGCAGACAGTGTCTACAAGTAGCACACCGCATCTACTTGGGGCAGACAGTGTCTACAAGTAGCACACCGCATCTACTTGGGGCAGACAGTGTCTACAATTAGCACACCGCATCTACTTGGGGCAGACAGTGTCTACAAGTAGCACACCGCATCTACTTGGGGCAGACAGTGTCTACAAGTAGCACACCGCATCTACTTGGGGCAGACAGTGTCTACAAGTAGCACACCGCATCTACTTGGGGCAGACAGTGTCTACAAGTAGCACACCGCATCTACTTGGGGCAGACAGTGTCTACAAGTAGCACACCGCATCTACTTGGGGCAGACAGTGTCTACAAGTAGCACACCGCATCTACTTGGGGCAGACAGTGTCTACAATTAGCACACCGCATCTACTTGGGGCAGACAGTGTCTACAAGTAGCACACCGCATCTACTTGGGGCAGACAGTGTCTACAAGTAGCACACCGCATCTACTTGGGGCAGACAGTGTCTACAAGTAGCACACCGCATCTACTTGGGGCAGACAGTGTCTACAAGTAGCACACCGCATCTACTTGGGGCAGACAGTGTCTACAAGTAGCACACCGCATCTACTTGGGGCAGACAGTGTCTACAAGTAGCACACCGCATCTACTTTGGGCAGACAGTGTCTACAATTAGCACACCGCATCTACTTGGGGCAGACAGTGTCTACAAGTAGCACACCGCATCTACTTGGGGCAGACAGTGTCTACAAGTAGCACACCGCATCTACTTGGGGCAGACAGTGTCTACAAGTAGCACACCGCATCTACTTGGGGCAGACAGTGTCTACAATTAGCACACCGCATCTACTTGGGGCAGACAGTGTCTACAAGTAGCACACCGCATCTACTTGGGGCAGACAGTGTCTACAAGTAGCACACCGCATCTACTTGGGGCAGACAGTGTCTACAATTAGCACACCGCATCTACTTGGGGCAGACAGTGTCTACAAGTAGCACACCGCATCTACTTGGGGCAGACAGTGTCTACAAGTAGCACACCGCATCTACTTGGGGCAGACAGTGTCTACAAGTAGCACACCGCATCTACTTGGGGCAGACAGTGTCTACAAGTAGCACACCGCATCTACTTGGGGCAGACAGTGTCTACAAGTAGCACACCGCATCTACTTGGGGCAGACAGTGTCTACAAGTAGCACACCGCATCTACTTGGGGCAGACAGTGTCTACAATTAGCACACCGCATCTACTTGGGGCAGACAGTGTCTACAAGTAGCACACCGCATCTACTTGGGGCAGACAGTGTCTACAAGTAGCACACCGCATCTACTTGGGGCAGACAGTGTCTACAAGTAGCACACCGCATCTACTTGGGGCAGACAGTGTCTACAAGTAGCACACCGCATCTACTTGGGGCAGACAGTGTCTACAATTAGCACACCGCATCTACTTGGGGCAGACAGTGTCTACAAGTAGCACACCGCATCTACTTGGGGCAGACAGTGTCTACAAGTAGCACACCGCATCTACTTGGGGCAGACAGTGTCTACAAGTAGCACACCGCATCTACTTGGGGCAGACAGTGTCTACAAGTAGCACACCGCATCTACTTGGGGCTAGACAGTGTCTACAAGTAGCACACCGCATCTACTTGGGGCAGACAGTGTCTACAAGTAGCACACCGCATCTACTTGGGGCAGACAGTGTCTACAAGTAGCACACCGCATCTACTTGGGGCAGACAGTGTCTACAAGTAGCACACCGCATCTACTTGGGGCAGACAGTGTCTACAAGTAGCACACCGCATCTACTTGGGGCAGACAGTGTCTACAAGTAGCACACCGCATCTACTTGGGGCAGACAGTGTCTACAAGTAGCACACCGCATCTACTTGGGGCAGACAGTGTCTACAAGTAGCACACCGCATCTACTTGGGGCAGACAGTGTCTACAAGTAGCACACCGCATCTACTTGGGGCAGACAGTGTCTACAAGTAGCACACCGCATCTACTTGGGGCAGACAGTGTCTACAAGTAGCACACCGCATCTACTTGGGGCAGACAGTGTCTACAAGTAGCACACCGCATCTACTTGGGGCAGACAGTGTCTACAAGTAGCACACCGCATCTACTTGGGGCAGACAGTGTCTACAAGTAGCACACCGCATCTACTTGGGGCAGACAGTGTCTACAAGTAGCACACCGCATCTACTTGGGGCAGACAGTGTCTACAAGTAGCACACCGCATCTACTTGGGGCAGACAGTGTCTACAAGTAGCACACCGCATCTACTTGGGGCAGACAGTGTCTACAAGTAGCACACCGCATCTACTTGGGGCAGACAGTGTCTACAAGTAGCACACCGCATCTACTTGGGGCAGACAGTGTCTACAAGTAGCACACCGCATCTACTTGGGGCAGACAGTGTCTACAAGTAGCACACCGCATCTACTTGGGGCAGACAGTGTCTACAAGTAGCACACCGCATCTACTTGGGGCAGACAGTGTCTACAAGTAGCACACCGCATCTACTTGGGGCAGACAGTGTCTACAAGTAGCACACCGCATCTACTTGGGGCAGACAGTGTCTACAAGTAGCACACCGCATCTACTTGGGGCAGACAGTGTCTACAAGTAGCACACCGCATCTACTTGGGGCAGACAGTGTCTACAAGTAGCACACCGCATCTACTTGGGGCAGACAGTGTCTACAAGTAGCACACCGCATCTACTTGGGGCAGACAGTGTCTACAATTAGCACACCGCATCTACTTGGGGCAGACAGTGTCTACAAGTAGCACACCGCATCTACTTGGGGCAGACAGTGTCTACAAGTAGCACACCGCATCTACTTGGGGCAGACAGTGTCTACAAGTAGCACACCGCATCTACTTGGGGCAGACAGTGTCTACAAGTAGCACACCGCATCTACTTGGGGCAGACAGTGTCTACAAGTAGCACACCGCATCTACTTGGGGCAGACAGTGTCTACAAGTAGCACACCGCATCTACTTGGGGCAGACAGTGTCTACAAGTAGCACACCGCATCTACTTGGGGCAGACAGTGTCTACAAGTAGCACACCGCATCTACTTGGGGCAGACAGTGTCTACAAGTAGCACACCGCATCTACTTGGGGCAGACAGTGTCTACAAGTAGCACACCGCATCTACTTGGGGCAGACAGTGTCTACAAGTAGCACACCGCATCTACTTGGGGCAGACAGTGTCTACAAGTAGCACACCGCATCTACTTGGGGCAGACAGTGTCTACAAGTAGCACACCGCATCTACTTGGGGCAGACAGTGTCTACAAGTAGCACACCGCATCTACTTGGGGCAGACAGTGTCTACAAGTAGCACACCGCATCTACTTGGGGCAGACAGTGTCTACAAGTAGCACACCGCATCTACTTGGGGCAGACAGTGTCTACAAGTAGCACACCGCATCTACTTGGGGCAGACAGTGTCTACAAGTAGCACACCGCATCTACTTGGGGCAGACAGTGTCTACAAGTAGCACACCGCATCTACTTGGGGCAGACAGTGTCTACAAGTAGCACACCGCATCTACTTGGGGCAGACAGTGTCTACAAGTAGCACACCGCATCTACTTGGGGCAGACAGTGTCTACAAGTAGCACACCGCATCTACTTGGGGCAGACAGTGTCTACAAGTAGCACACCGCATCTACTTGGGGCAGACAGTGTCTACAAGTAGCACACCGCATCTACTTGGGGCAGACAGTGTCTACAAGTAGCACACCGCATCTACTTGGGGCAGACAGTGTCTACAAGTAGCACACCGCATCTACTTGGGGCAGACAGTGTCTACAATTAGCACACCGCATCTACTTGGGGCAGACAGTGTCTACAAGTAGCACACCGCATCTACTTGGGGCAGACAGTGTCTACAATTAGCACACCGCATCTACTTGGGGCAGACAGTGTCTACAAGTAGCACACCGCATCTACTTGGGGCAGACAGTGTCTACAAGTAGCACACCGCATCTACTTGGGGCAGACAGTGTCTACAAGTAGCACACCGCATCTACTTGGGGCAGACAGTGTCTACAATTAGCACACCGCATCTACTTGGGGCAGACAGTGTCTACAATTAGCACACCGCATCTACTTGGGGCAGACAGTGTCTACAAGTAGCACACCGCATCTACTTGGGGCAGACAGTGTCTACAAGTAGCACACCGCATCTACTTGGGGCAGACAGTGTCTACAAGTAGCACACCGCATCTACTTGGGGCAGACAGTGTCTACAATTAGCACACCGCATCTACTTGGGGCAGACAGTGTCTACAATTAGCACACCGCATCTACTTGGGGCAGACAGTGTCTACAAGTAGCACACCGCATCTACTTGGGGCAGACAGTGTCTACAATTAGCACACCGCATCTACTTGGGGCAGACAGTGTGTACAAGTAGCACACCGCATCTACTTGGGGCAGACAGTGTCTACAAGTAGCACACCGCATCTACTTGGGGCAGACAGTGTCTACAAGTAGCACACCGCATCTACTTGGGGCAGACCGTGTCTACAAGTAGCACACCGCATCTACTTGGGGCAGACAGTGTCTACAATT